>KV011870.1:129700-162073 GCA_001598015.1 Dorcoceras hygrometricum
AACAACGCTAATAACCACCAGATCCCAGCGTTAACAACAAACGCTCGCGCACAAGCCAAAACGACAGCGCATTGGTAAAACAGATCTCAGCGCTCAACACAACGCTGGTCTCCTAATGCGCCACACTAAAAAAACAGATCTCTACGCCTTAGCAACGCGAAATGCTTAAACGACGACGTAGCCACTAATCCAAACAATGTCGCACAGCGAAACAGATCTCTCCTCTAATCGCAATGCTAGCGCTCGAAACAGATCTCTCAACTAAACGAGCTACACCAGACGTCAACTCTACATGTTGACCAACACGTGGCACCCTCTTACGCAACGCGTTACGCTACCAGATCTCTACACGCGAACAATCACCCGCGTTCAATACAACGAAACCAGATCTCTCAATCCAGCGATCACCGCTATAGTTCCGTTGACCACGTTGACATCTGAAAATGCGAAACAAAAGCGCTGCACTCTCAACTAACCAGATCTCACCAAAACGATAGCGTTTACCTACTTCTCGCGGCAAAACACGCTAACACTCAGGGAACCAGATTTCTATCAAAATCTAACAAATTCGATCCCAATTCTCAACCAGATTTCACCCGAACTAAAATCTGGACAACTCCAACTAGAGATCTGAATTTTCTCAAATCAGATTTCACCAAAAATCGAAAATCTAAAATTCTAAAATCTTAATTCTTGCGACTAATCTATCCCAGAAATCTGATTAATCACAAATCTTGAAATCTGATTCCTAACATTCTCCACACCTTAAGAGATTTCGTCATCGAAATCAAAGGCAAACAAGGGCAGAAACAATCAAACATGCAAAACAGCACAAACACTACTCAAATTCGAAGCAAAAACCAGCAATTTACATGGCAAATTTGCACGATCGGTGCTCAAACAGATGAGGCCAGTCTTGTCTCATCTTCTCCTCAACTTCCCAGGTTGCTTCTTCTCGGCCATGCTTACTCCATTGGACCATCACCAACGGAATTATCTTGTTTCTCAGTTGCTTCTCCTTTCTATCCAGGATCTGCATTGGATGTTCGACATAGCTCAAGGCAGAATCCAATTCAACTTCGTCGGTTCTCAAAATATGGGACAGATCTGGCTCATATTTTCTCAACATAGACACATGAAAGACATCATGCATCGGTGCTAACTCCTCGGGCAGCCTCAATCTATAAGCCAACTGTCCAATCCGCTCAACAATCTCAAAGGGACCAACAAATCTGGGAGCCAATTTGCCTTTAAATCTGAATCGCATAACGCTCTTGAAAGGATAAATCTTGAGAAACACACGATCGCCAATCTCAAATTCTAACGGTCGACGTCTTCTGTTAGCATAGCTAGAGAAACGATCTTGAGCAGCTTTCATTCTACTCCGAATCAAATCAATCTGATCCTTCATGTGCTGCACAAATTCAGGGATAGAAAGCTGTCTCTCACCAACTTCTTCCCAACAGATCGGAGATCTGCACTTTCGACCATACAACGTTTCAAACGGAGCCATTCCAATAGTCACCTGGTAGATGTTGATACGAAAACTCAACCAAGGATAGCGAATCCTGCCAGCCATCGCTGAAATCCATCACAATCGCATGCAGCATATCCTCTAAAGTCTGGATAGTCCGCTCAGACTGTCTGTCTGTCTGAGGGTGATAGGCCGTACTCATAGCAATCTCAAACCCATTGCTGCCTGCAAACTCTTCCAAAATCGAGAGGTGAACCTCGGATCTCTATCAGACACTATCGAAACTGGAACTCCATGTAATCTAACCACATGGTCGATATACAATTTTGCCATTTTCTTCATAAAACACCTCACATCATAGGGAATGAAATGGGCTGACTTCGAAAGTCTATCAATCACAATCCAAATCGCATCGCATCCCCTACTCGATCGAGGTAGATGAGTCACAAAATCCATGGCGATGTGCTCCCAATTCCATTGGGGCACCTCTAAACTCTGCAGCAAACCACCAGGTCTCATCCTCTCAGCCTTGACCTGCTGACAATTCAGACATCGAGCAACAAAATCAGAGATGTCGCTCTTCATACCTGCCCACCAGTAGTGAGACTTCAAGGCATGATACATCTTCCTATCGCCCGGACACACTGTACCGACTACAATGCGCTTCATTCATGATGGTCTCTTTCAAATCAATCAGGTTCAAAACCACTAATCTCCCTCGAAATCTCAGACATCCATCCGAAGAAACAGAGAAATCATCAGACTGACCACTTCGGGCTTTAATCTTCAGTTCATGAACATACGGATCAGTCCTCTGCGCCTCTCGAATGCTCATCACAATCTGTGGTTCTACCTGAATCGATGAAACCGTGAAGTACTGATCGCTCGGCTGAAATCTCCAACCAGAAGTACTCAACTGCTCGTAGACTTTTGAAACACTCAAAAACGAAAGCATCGCAGGCTGGGTCTTCCTACTCAAAGCATCCGCTACTGAGTTCATCCGCCCAGGCTGATACTGAATCTCAAAGTTAAAGTCCTTGAGCAATTTCATCCAGCGCCGTTGCCTCATATTCAGATCAGACTGCGTGAAGATGTATTTCAGGCTCTTGTGGTCGGTGTACACCACAAATTCTTCATCATACAGATAATGTCGCCAAATCTTCAAGGCAAACACTATCGCTGCCAACTCCAAATCATGCACAGGGTACCTCGTCTTGTGAGGCTTCAATTGTCGAGACGCATAGGCAATCACGTACCCGTTTTGCATCAGAACACATCCTAAACCACAACGAATCCTCCAAATCCAGACGGTAGAGCCAAAACAGGAGCAGTAGTCCACTTCTCCTTCAACGTCTGAAAACTGTACTCGCACTCGCCAGTCCAAACGAACTTCCTATCCTTCTGAGTCAACTGAGTCAGAGGCCTGGCTATCGAAGAGAACTTCTCGATAAAACGCCTGTAATAGCCAGCCAATCTCAAGAAACTATGGATCTCGGAAACATTACTAGGTCTCTACCAGTTAAGAACTGCTTCGACCTTACTCGGATCCATCGAAATACCCTTGCGCTGAAATCACATGACCCAAAAAGATAATTCGGTCAAGCCAAAATTCACACTTGCTGAACTTGGCGTACAACTGCGAGTCTCTCAATTGCTGCAACACCAATCTCAGATGCTCCTTATGCTCTCTCAAGCTCTTCGAATACACCAGGATGTCATCTATGAAGACGATAACGAACCGATTGATGTACTCACTGAAGACGTGATTCATCATTCGTCAACCCAAACGGCTTGACCAGGAACTCATAATGCCCATATCGAGTCCGAAAAGCTGTCTTCGCCACGACAGCATCTCTGATCCGCAACCGGTGATAACCAGAGCACAAATCAATCTTCGAGTAAACGACCGATCCCTGCAACTGATCGAACAAGTCATCAATCCTCGGCAAATGATACTTGTTCTTCACCGTCGCTTTATTCAACTGTCGGAAGTCCACACACATCCTCATAGACCCATCCTTCTTCTTCACAAAGAGAATCGGATCTCCCCAAGGCGACATACTCGGTCTGATGAAGCCTTTCTCCAAGAGATCTTTCAACTGGTCCTTCAGCTCTTTCAACTCTGCGGGCGCCAAACGGTAAGGAGCTCTAGAAATCGGGACAGTACCGGGCACCAACTCAATGTTGAAATCGATCTCACGTCTCGGAGGGAATCCAAGAATCTAATCTGGAAACACATCAGGAAACTCTCGGATGATCGGAATGTCTCTCAACTCCAACCGCGATTCTTGGGAAACGTCAAGCGCGTAAATCATAAATCCCGCGTTATCCAGCGATAGCAGGCTAAACATCTCCATGACGGACACCAGTGGAATCTTCGAGCGCGAATCAGCACCATAGAACTCCCACTTCTCACCCGAGTCAGGGCGAAATCTCACCACACCATGGAAACAGTCAACAATAGCCTTATAGCTAGACAACACATCCATCCCCAAGATGCAATCAAAATCTCTCGTTCCCAAAACAATCAGATTGGACACCAAAAAGTTCTCATCAAATCGATGCACACAATCCAACACCACTTCACGGGACCACAGATTCACACCAGCAGGAGTAGACACGGAAACAACATCACACAATGGGGAAGAACTCAACCCATTCGCACACACAAACAACTCATAAATAAAAGAGTGTGCTCCATCAGTGTCAAATAGAACTCTCGCAGGATAATAAAAAATAAAGCATGTACCTACGATCATCATACCAGGCGCCTCCTCAGTCTGCTCTCTAGTCAACGCATTCGCCTGTGCCTGCTGCGGAATCTGGAACGGAGGTTTGAAGGTGCTCCAAACCTAGACGGCTCATGGGACTGAAATCCGAATCGCTGGGACTGAGCGAAAGGCTGCTGTCGCTGCGAAGAACCACCAGCGGAACCCTGCTGCGACTGTCCAGAAGACCGCCCTCCTATCGAAGGACACGCCCTAGCGAAATGTCCCGGCTGACCACAAAGATGGCAAAGTCCTCGAACTCCACGACACTACGAAGTTTCATTTCTCCCTCCGCACTGTCCACAAAATCCGCCGCCAGAACCACTGCCTGAACCACTGCAAGAACCAGAACTCATGGAACCAGAGGAACTCGAGTTGCCCTTCTTCTTGAATTGCTTCCCTCGAGGTCGGAACTGATGGCGACTCGACTGCTGTGACCCCTGAGGAGACTGATACGACTGCGACACCGCCTGCACTGGCTGAGAAGCACGCCCAGTCGTCTGCTACACCGGAGCATCAGGATCCATCAAACTTTCCTCAATGTCAACCGCATTGTTCACAGCTTTCATGAAGGTCGCCGGGGACCCAGACAACACCATCCTGAAAAGGTCAGGTCTCAACCCTTTCAAGAACTTGTTCCTCTTCGTCCTCTCTTGGTTCGCTACATGTGGCATGTACACCAGAAGCGCAGAAAACTGTCTCGCATACTCGGCCACTCCCATGTTACCCTGCTTCAGGTTGTCAAACTCATGCTCCCTGCTGCTAAAGTAGGACTCCGGGGTATACTCCTGACGGAACGCCTCATAGAAGCTCTCCCAGGTGATCACCGCCCCACTATCACGAAGCATCCTAGAGGTACCTCTCCACCAGCGTTGTGCGTCATCCCGCAACTGCAGCACTGCCAACTTCAGTCTCTTTTCCGGAGCGTACTCCAAGGTATCGAACAACTCCTCCATCTGGACTAGCCAAGCCTCAGCCTTCGCACCACCCTCAGTAGCAGCAAACGTCGGAGGGTTCGTACGCTGGAATCGAGCTAAAACTAGTTCCATCTCACCTATCCGTCGAGTCACATCATCCACCCGATGAACATCCTCATCACTACCTGGAGCCCTAGACCCCTCGGCGGAACGTCTAGATCTACCTCTTCTCGGCGGCATCTACACAAGTCTATAGGTAAGGCTAACAACAGATATAACATCAAGGCAGATAATAATCACATAAGTCACAGAGTTAATCAAAAATCAAATCAAAACTCTGTGCCTAGACTCGAGTGTGATCAAAAGAAATCGAGCTTATCCCAGTTTAAGCTCTGATACCAAAAATGTCAGGCCCCGTGCTAATTACTCACAATTAACACATAATAAACGCATAAACACGGAAGCTAAAATCAGGGCTTAAAAATTTTTCGAAATCATTTGGGCCTGAATGTGTCTGCCTTTGATTTCGAGGACGAAATCTCTTAAGTTGGGGAGAATGTGAGGATTGAGAGTTTAGATTTGTGATTAATTGGTTGGATTTGGGATTAATCACGTGATTTTGAGGTTTCTGCTGAATTTTGAGCGTCGCGTTAAGTTTTTGGAAATTTCCTACCGTAGCGATTTTGGAGCAAAAATGTTAGCAGCAGGTTACTGTAGTTCCTGCTGGTGGAGTTTGAAATCAGCAGGTATGGTGACGTCAGCGTGACGCATGAAGATCTGCTGGTTTTGGTGCGAATAGAAGTTGCTGCTGGTAGACATCGCGCGTAGTGTGAGATTGAGCGAGGTAGTGACGCGTGTTAGTCAACATTTTGGAGCGTTGACTATTAGATTCAGCAGATGCGTTTGTGAAAGAGATTAGCAGATGAGTTATTGTCGCGAGAGCTGTCGATAGATATGGTGACGTAGGCGTGACGTAATGTTTGCTGCTGATTGTAATTGCGTTGTATTGCTTGCTGCTGATCAGCAGATGCGCAATACTAGCGTTGAGAAGCGGCGTCGTTTGAGTTAGTGGAAACGCTGCGTTTTGAGCTTTTCGTTGAGAGTTCAGCAGAGGTGCAATTTCAAAGGCGTCGAGGTGCATCGTCGTTTTGAGAACTTCGCGCGATCAGCAGATGGTTTGTTTTGCTTGCGAGAGTTATTGTCTGCTGATATTTTGCTGCGGCGTCGTTTTGGTAAGTTAGAACGGTGTCGTTTTGCAGTGTTTGCACGCGATTGTTTATTTGATAGTTGCTGCTGAATTAAACGTAAAGGAAAAGAGGGTTGCTGCTGATTGCCTCCTGCTGATTTCTTTGATTGATTGGTATGAATCAGCAGGTGAGATTTGAAGAGGTATAAGTAGAAGTGTTGTTCGACACTTAGAATATTTTGAGCCAGATATCTCTTATCTCTTCTCCTTCAAACCCTCGACGAGTTACTGTTCACCATCTTCTTCTATCGCCATTTCCTGTCGATTCCAGCCTTCGTTTTTGGAGATCTTTGTGGCGCTGAGTTCCCCCTGCTTAGCTCTTTCGTTTGCTACCCATTTGAGTAGTTGATTTGCGCTGGAAGTGGGAACGCGAAGCTGTTGGACTTCGAAGCTTTTGAGGAAAGCCTGTGCGAGCGTTCTGCTGCTAGCGTGAGCTGTTTGGGTGAGCAATTCTTGTAGTTGAGCTCGATTTTAGTAGTTACGTGAATCAGTATGTTGAATGATTGAGTTACATTCTGTTTTACGTATTGTGCATTGTATGCATTGAGCATTGATATTGATTGGCATCATGCATACATATTGAGTTGAGCCTTTGACAGATTGATTTGATTACCTGATTGGGTGCCACGTTGTGACTGGCCGACTGTTGAGTCGTGCCCGAAAAGTCCAACGCTATCGTCGGAGTGGTGACTACCGGATTCGAGTGTCTACCACCGAGCTGTGATGGGTTGACGGGCCCCGATGATCACGGACCGATGATTTCCCGGTTGATAGACCGTGGTATAGAGGCTTGATTTGAGTTGCCAGTTGATAGACTGGTCTAGCTATCCGATTTCTTGATAGCCCTCATGCATTCATAGCATTGATTTGTAGCATGTTGCATGTTTATCTGCTTTGATAGCTCTTCGTACTGAGGCTTGACCTCGTGCATGTTTTTCCTGCTTTGTCTTGTTTGGGTCTGCGTGCCCATTTGCAGGAGCTTTAGGTAACCAAGCTGGGCAGAGTGGAAGTTCAGCTGGTCGATCCCCTCATCCCTGAGTCCCAGTTTATTTATGATATGTATTGAACCGGGGGATGCCCCGTGTTATCATGTATTTGGGGATCTGTCTTTCGAATTGATTTTTATGGTTACTTGTTGGTTGAGTTTGAGTTAACTGATATTTTGAGTATTGAATATTTTGAATGAATGATTTGAAGTTCAGGCGCATTTCTTTCGAAAAATTTTTAAGCCCTGATTTTAAGCTTCCGTGATTATGCGTTGATTTTGTGTTAATTGTTATTAATTAGCACGGGGCTGACATCGGCGGCATCTAAAACAAGTCTAGAGGTAAGCTCTCACAACAGATAAACATCAAGGCAGATAATAATCACGTAAACCACAGAGTCAATCATCAATCAAATCAAAACTCTGTGCCTAGACTCGAGTGTGATCCAAAGAAATCGAGATTATCCCAGTTTAAGCTCTGATACCAAAAATGTCAGGCCCCGTGCTAATTTCTCACAATTAACACATAATAAACGCATAAACACGGAAGCATAAAATCAGGGCTTAAAATTTTTTTCGAAATATATTGGGCCTGAACTTAAAACTTTATTCAAAATATCGATAATCAAAATAAAGTTAACTCAAACTTATTCAATCAGGTAACAACAACAGAACAAATTGAATACAGATCCCCAATACACAGAAACACGGGGCATCCCCCGGTTCAGTACATATCATAAATATAACTGTGACTCAAGGGAAAGGGGATCGACCAGCTGAACCTCCGCTCTGTCCAGCTTGGCTACCTGAAGATCCTGCAAATGGGTAACGCAGACCCAACAACACAAAAGCAGAAAAACTAAATACGAGGTCAAGCCTCAGTACGAAGAGCTATCAAAACAGCTAAACATGCAACATGTTATAAATCAATGTCATGAATGCATGAAGGATAACAAAAGGATCGGATAGCTAGACCAGTCTATCAACTGGCAAATCAAACCAAGCCTCTATACCACGCACAGCCAATCAGCCGGTGGAAATCATCGGTCCGTGATCATCGGGGCCCGTCAGCCCATCACAGCTCGGTGGTAGACACTCGAATCCGGTAGTCACCACTCCGATGATAGCGTTGGACTTTTCGGTCACGACTCATCAGTCGGCCAGTCACAACGTGGCACCCAATCAGGTCATCAAATCAATCTGTCAAGGCTCAATATGTATGCATGTATGCCAATCAATATCAATGCCCAATGCATACAATACCCAGTACGTAAAACAGAACATATATCAATCAATTCAACCATTCAGTTTCACGTAATACACATAACAGCTTTCAAACAGAATTCACAACATGAAATATAGCCGTGTCCACGCTCTAAGCTGCTAAGGGCTGCTCAATTCGTACCTTTCTGCCTCAAACTACCTTAACAGATTTCTCAAAAAGGCACAGCAAACACACGGCCAAGCAACCAGCTTTCTCCTGGCTCAACTCACACGGCAGAGACTTCCCGAAAGCTGGAATCCAGAAGCTTACGCCTGCAGGAGAACACACGGCACAGACTTCTCCCAAAAAGCTTCGAAACCAGTGGCTTCACGCTTCCACTCCGGCGTTACTTCAGGGTTCAAAATGGGTAGCAATCGAAAGAGCTAAGCTAGGGGAGTCCAGCGCCACCAAGATTGTCAAAAACAGAGGCTAGAAGCGACGAGAATCGGCGGTGGAAAGTTACGGTGAACAGTAGCAAGTCGAGGGTTTCGAACAGAAGGATAAGGAATGTCGGGTTGAGAAATATTCTAAGTGTAATTCAAAACTTCTATTTATTCCTCAATTCAAACGCTACTGTCTAAGTCCAACACCGACAAAAACAGATCCCTGCAACGAAAAATAGCGTCAAACAGATCTCTCAAACAACGCTAATAACCACCAGATCCCAGCGTTAACAACAAACACTCGCGCACAAGCCAAAACGACAGCGCATCGGTAAAACAGATCTCAGCGCTCAACACAACGCTGGTCTCCTAATGCGCCACACTAAAAAAACAGATCTCTACGCCTTAGCAACGCGAAATGCTTAAACGACGACGTAGCCACTAATCCAAACGACGTCGCACAGCGAAACAGATCTCTCCTCTAATCACAACGCTAGCGCTCGAAACAGATCTCTCAACTAAACGCGCTACACCAGACGTCAACTCTACATGTTGACCAACACGTGGCACCCTCTTACGCAACGCGTTACGCTACCAGATCTCTACACGCGAACAATCACCCGCGTTCAATACAACGAAACCAGATCTCTCAATCCAGCGATCACCGCTATAGTTCCGTTGACCACGTTGACATCTGAAAATGCGAAACAAAAGCGCTGCACTCTCAACTAACCAGATCTCACCAAAACGATAGCGTTTACCTACTTCTCGCGGCAAAACACGCTAACACTCAGGGAACCAGATTTCTATCAAAATCTAACAAATTCGATCCCAATTCTCAACCAGATTTCACCCGAACTAAAATCTGGACAACTCCAACTAGAGATCTGAATTTTCTCAAATCAGATTTCACCAAAAATCGAAAATCTAAAATTCCAAAATCTTAATTCTTGCGACTAATCTAACCCAGAAATCTGATTAATCACAAATCTTGAAATCTGATTCCTCCCAGTATAGGTGTATTGACCGTTCCCGGACTCCAATTTATAAATTCTTCCGATGCGCCGCGGGAGCGGGATCCGGATCCATCGCTGTGCCAACACTGATACCAACTGTCACAAGGCTTAAACAACGGTAGCGAAGACACACAATTTTTTCAACCTTGTGCATCTTGAATCATGCACTGATGTAATCAGCATTCTCCCTTCACTCGTATGTATTTTTTAGTGAATTATATCTCATAATGAGCCAACACAAACCAACGCACACAAGTGATCTATAACGAACAATGATTTACGGACAATGCCCAACCTTTACATTCAACAACACTATGAAAATTACAAAGGAAGCCAAGGTTTACACACAAGTAGGCTTACACACTTGTGAATACATTTGTACAACTCAAGCACATGCAATATACAATCAGACAAAGAAACAATGCATGCAACTACTATGTAACTACCCCCAGGTGTCGGACTAAGGCTTCTCCTCGCGTCCAACGGTACTAAGATCATTGAACACATGTCTAATCTGACAAAAAATGTCTAAAAATAGTCTTCAACCACATTACCTTATCCATGCATGCAACAACTAATCAAGCACTTCTAGCACTAAGTTTTGAACTTACTACACTTGTTCCGACACATTCACTCAAATGTGTTAGTCTTTCGTGCACAATGTATATCCAAATACCCTAAGTTATCTTACATAATTTAGTGTTAGACATCAATACTTCATGATTTTTCATGCCCACACCATGAACTAGCCCTTTCGCGCAAAGAATCATATCAAGTAGTATCATACTACAGTTTATTTGATTCAAGCAAGTTTTATCGTATCAATTACCAAGTTCCTTCATCTTCGTTTCTTGTGTCACAAGTTTTCAATTAGAAAACTTGTATTCTACTCCTTACTAAATCGCGATTGTCAAAAAAAATTAGAGAAAAAAAAAGCGAATCGTGAAAAAAAGAAAAAAATTGCAGAAAAAAAAATAAAGTTACCAACAAAATTAGAGTTATAACTTCCATTCTTATCCTACATGTCCCTTCATATAAGGAATAAATTACATATCTCTTAATTCGAGTTATCACTTCCTATCTTATCCTACATTATCTCTCTTTTTTTTTTATTTTTATCTCCTGTTAAAACAATTAGTACCTATGATATCATTATTTTATCTTATCTCATATTATGTTCTGTCAGCATTATATTATGTTCCTAAAACATTTAGAGACATATTAATACTCCTAAGTGATCTCCTATCAAAACAATTAGTATCCTATAGTATCATTATTTTATCTCATGTCATATTATGTCCTTTCAGCATTATATTCCCTTCCTAAAACGTTTAGAGACATATTACTAGCCTAAGTTATCTCCATTATCTTGTATATTACATTCCAATTAAAGTCAATCTTCGAGCATCATTGGGTTGAATTTTGAAGTTTGATACATACACGATTTTGAGTGAATAACTTGAGCGTGGGTAAGGGAGTAATATTGTTCTAGATTATTATAAACTGATGAGAGTTGCTATGAGTAGAGCCATGGTGAAGGAAACTTGTAAAACTACAATGACGAGATTTTTCCATGGATGAATAGAGAAATGCAAGAACAGGTTGATCGAGTTGCAACACTAATGTGGATGAGATGGTTCATATGGCCATGAAAGTGAAGCGACAATTGGAGAGGAGGATTGGTTGTGGCCAAGATTTGAATGAGTCATTTTTTTTATCTACTTGGCATTCAAATTCTCCAAAGAAAGATGAATATGTGAGCAAGTATAAGCATGGAAATCAGGGTACATAAAAAATTCCAATAATCTTACTTGTGATATTATATATATTTGGTGTCAAGTTGAACATACGATTATCCAATGTCAAAAGAGGTGATGACCATAGAGGATTCTCAATTAGAGCTTGAATTCAAAAGATGAAGTTGAAAGTTGAGGATGGCGATAATTTTATTGATTGCTGATGCGAGTGTTGAACAATATGTACGCAGATCAATCTGGATTTTGATGAACGCAAAACTTATTCTTATGATTCTAACGATTTAATTAAGTGCACAGGTCTAAGCTGAAGCAGATCAGATTACACAGGTCCTAAGCTGAAGCAGATCAAATTACGCGAGCTAAGAAGCGCCGAACTGAGTGCAATTGAGAAGATGTCCAAGCTGGAACAGTAGGGGACGCCCAAACTGATCCAACATATGACATCCAAGCTGACCCAGCTAGGAGCAAGAGCAGCTTAGAAAATCAGATCAGTGCTGAGCTGAAAGCTGAAGAACTGTACAGTATATGAAGAGCTGAGCTTAGTTACGAAGTGCATATCAGTTTAGCGTAGATGGAGCTTCGAGTTAGAGCAGTTCAGATGAGAATAGTACAGAATCAGCTCAGAGTAAGCAGATTAGATCAGATGAGAGAAGCAGTTCATATCAGCTCTGAGCATAACGGAACAGAATCAGCTCAGGGCAGAACAGAACAGAATCAGCTCAGATCAGTTGACGTGCAATAATAGATCATAATAGAATCAACTTAGAGAATAAACAGTTCAGGTATCATAAGCAGTTCAGATCAGATTAGAACCGCAGAGAGAATCAGATCATCTTAGAGTTTACAAGAGCAGCTCAGAGCTTAGAACATATCAGATCGAGAGATCAGCTCAGACAAGCATCTCACACAGAATCACCTTAGAGCAGACAAGAACAAATGAGAATAAGAGCAGCTTAGATAAGAAGCACCGAAACAACTCAGTGCAAAATCCTTTCAGATCAGCTGAGTACGCCTAAGCTGGAACAACACAGAACAAAGACATCGATTAGATCAGCTTAGAGGTCTAAGCTGAAACAGCAGAGCAAAATCAGCTTAGACGAGATTAGCTCAGAGGAGAATAGATAAGTAGAGCAGATAAGATGAGTTCAAGAGTAGTCAGCACAAAGAAACGAAAAGAATCAGCTTAGAGCTTAACAGAACAGAGCAGCATAGATAGAATCAGCTTAGAGCATATCAGCTCAGAGCTGCTTAGAGAAGAGCTTGACAGATCAGATTGAAGCTTCCACCAGATCAGAAGAAGATCAACTCAGACGAATTAGTTTGTACAAGCTTTATTCCGAATACTAGAAGACAAACTTTGTCTGATTGAGACAAAGCTCACATGTTCAAAGTCAACAAAGCCTGCAAACACATTAAACAAGGTACAACAATGTCAGAAACTTTACAGAAGCTTTTCAACGGCTAGGAACTTGTGTCCAACGGACATATAAGCACAGATGCTATATATATCGAGAGCTGACTGATGAAAGAAGAAGTGCGACGAGAGAGACGATAAACCAAAAAGAAAAATAGTCTAGAGCTGGTACACACAAGTGGCAACTGGTGTATAAGCTGAGAGCTAATGCGCAGGTGTGAGCTGGTGCACAACCAATAGCTTAAACGCAGAATCACTATAGTCAACTGCACAACTTGGTAAGAGGATGAAGACATCAGCTAGGAAGAAGCACTTCCTAGTTTGTGACAAAATATTTGGGAGAGTGAGCTTACACTGTAATATTTCTCATACACAAATTCACTCACATATATGAGCGTCGAGAGCTAAATAGATTAGTTGAGTGAATCACAAATCCAAACTTATCAAAGTTGTCTTGGCACGAAGACGTATAACTTAGTGTTTATAGTCTTTCTCACAGAGACGTTAAATAAGTGAAAACAGAGTGTCTAGAAGTCTCAGCTTTGGGCAGTGGGTAAGTCCCATCTGAGGTGGATCTACAGATTGCTGTAAGATCAAAGCCTTCTAGTGAATACTTCCAGCAATAGAAGAAGGGGAGACGTAAGAGATTCATCTCCGAACTTCCAAAAACAAATTACAGCGTTTGTTTTCTTTACTGCTTGATGCATCGCGTACTTGTTTTAAAAACAACTTTTAGATTTCAATTTTTAGAGAGTATATTAGATTTTTTCGCTTGGTTTTTATACCAGATCTGATATACTTCTCGGTGCTAAAAACCTTTCAAGAACCAGAGCTATTGCAGCTCATGTTTTCGTTCGTTCAGATCTCACAACTATGCTTCGTGCTGATTCAACTTAGGCGCGATAGATCCCGCGCGATCTGTTCAGCATGCAGAGCTGGTCAGACCCTCCCCACTCCGTGCCGTTTTTTTAAAACCCTTTTTAAAAGCACGCGATCTGAATTTTTTATCCATAATTGGTGCCCGAACTGTGTGAGAGCTCCTAGATACCAGCTCTCGAACCCTTAAATATGTGCTGGAAGGCAAATCAATATTTAGTTTAGAAGTTTCGAATATGCACATTGAGAAGTTTAGCCATAAAGTTTCGAATATGCTCATTGAGAAGGAGAGTCATACTAGTAGTACAAGTGAGGGTAACAACAAATTGATCGGGAAGCAATTTATATCTCTATTCAATTGACTCTACAAGAGGTTATTAAGAGTGGAAAAAAAGATGATAAGGTCGAAAAGGAAAAGGAGAAAATGAAATATAGCCGTGTTTGTGAGAAAAGCGACAAAGCAAATGGAGAAAAATAAAGAAGAAAAAGAGGATACTATTAAACACGATTCAAAGGTCAAAGGAAATAAAGAGATTTGAAATTTGCGATGCATTTCATGGAGATCCATTGTTAATTGATATGTGTTCTTATACCACATTACAAGGTTTCAGGACAAATCTTTTCCAAGGGAAGTATGATGTGATATTCTTTGTACATGATGTGCTAAATTATGGAAGAGATTTTGAGAAGCTTTGTTCTCAAAGATATATGAGTTTCATGGTGATTGGAGACGAAGTATCAAGCATGTTCAAGCAATTGAAAATGTTCAAAGATTATCCATGAAGATTTAAAACCATGATTTAAATGAAGTTATTTAGCTCATGTTAAAAGACTCATTAAACAATACAAGAGTGTGTTAAGTTGATCAAGATTCTGACTAGTGGGGATAAATTTATTTTTGAATTTAGTTATTTTATTTAGAAATTTTGGCTTTCTTATTACTTAACTTTATTTAAATGTCTTAAGCCATCTCCAACCCGTTGCACTAAAATGATGCAGTTTCTGCACCAAATACAATATTCATCTCCAACCCATTTACTTCAAATCTTGCACCAAAAGGTATATTTTCGGAATATTTCCAATAATTTCTATTTATCAATTTCTTATATTTACATTTTATATTTTAATAAATTTAACTATATAATAATTATTATTCTATTCTAATAATAAATTTCTTTAACGATTATAATATCATTTGATATAAATTAATATAAGTGAGTTAATTAAAAATTGATAAAGAACTTGAATACATAGAATTTAATTGAACAATATAATACGAATGTGACTTCAAATAGTTGAGGAACTATATTCCTCCCATAGGTGATCGATTAAAGCATTTCGTAGAGCATAGTGAGCATCTTTGTCTTTTATCTTTTTATATCGACTGAGAAACTCTTAAAATCTGACATGCTCATCAACAACAATTTCTACGTCCGGAGCTTGTGCTTCTCTCATTTCTTCAATGGGTGCACTAAGGTCACGTTCATATTCGATAATCATATTATACATTATAATATATGATGTCATTATATCATGCAAATGATGTTTCTTCCAAGCACGGGCTGACGAAGCAACGATCGTAAATCGGGACTGGAGAACACCAAACGCACACTCCACGTCTTTTCTACAGGACTCTTGTTTCATAGCAAAATATTTCTTTTTTGGACCACGCGTATCGTGGATAGTTTGGACTATAGTTGACCATTTTGGATAAATACCATCAGCTAAGAAATATCCCGTATCATATTCTTTTTCTCCAATTGTATAATGAGTCGGAGGAGCAATACCTTGTGCAAGGTTGGAAAACAGATTGGACGAATGTAAAACATTGATATCATTGTTCGATCCAGGCATACCAAAATATGCATGCCATATCCACAGATCATAATCAGCCACAGTTTCTAAAATGATTATTGGAGATCCGCTGCGACCTGCATATTGACCTGTCCAAGCCGTCAGACAATTTTTTCACTTCCAATGCGTACAGTCAAGACTGCCCAACATTCCAAGCAAATTAATGGCATCCAATTCTAGAACTGCTTCTTACAATGTTGAAGAAGACATGCTTTTATGCCATATATATCTAGACATATCACAAAATCCAATTATTGGTATCCGACATTCTAAAGATCAGTTTCGGTCTCGTATCGAAGAAGCTTACAACCTCAACAAACCAGACAACCTACAAGTAATTAACAAAAGATCAGTGCAGTGCCGCATGAGAAATATACTCCACGACATTTCAAAATTAACGGGATGTGTTAGCCAAATTGAAGCTCTTAGACCGAGTGGCGCATCTGAAGAAGACATTGTAAGTATCTCTTATTCAAAGATTTTGATATTTTACATGTTTCTTATATGAGATGTAAATTTTTCTCCAGTTAAATCGAGCGAAAGACTTGTTGATGCAAGGTACTGAATTTCATAAAGGATTCAAATTTGATCATGTATGACCTATCATGAAAGACTTCGTAAAATTTACGAGCGACAACAATCCACCAAACACACATAAAAAAATACATGAAACAAATTTGTACTCGTCACAGTCAGATATATCGACTCCAAATACTCCAACATCAGGTTCTACTGGTTTACCTTCTTTCGAAATAAATTTAAGTAGTGATGATACTGCAGGTGGTACTTCATATCAGCGACCTCTTGGGGTCAAGAAAGCCAATTGAAGAAAAAAGAGATGACAATGTTCTGGAATTAATATCGACCATGAAAGAAGGACATCGTGATCTTTCGAATGTGCTACAACAGGGATCCACGGACCTTCAACAAAATTACGATATTAAAATGTTAGCATTACAAAATGAGAAAAAAAGCTAGAAATTGAAGAAAAAACTTGAAACCGGACAACAGAAGATAGCATTGGCAACCCTTCAAGAAGAGAACAAAATTTTGTACATGGATTTGACCACGATTGGCGATCCAGAAGTGCGTGACATGGTTCGAAAAGAAAGAGCGAAAATCCTACAAAAAAGAAATGAAGCACATGATCAACGTGAACATGACGCATTTGGAAATTATTTTGGTGATTTTGGCGGATCGGGATCTAATTTGGAAAATTACTGATTAACTATCTTGTTTTTTATGTCGTGTTTATCTAATTGATTATCTTTGTATTTCAATTAAAATTATGTATTTGTAATTCGATTGTGTTGTTAATATATTTCTATTTCAATTAAGTGTTTGAGATTAATTGAGAAATCTTTAATTGATTTAATTAGTTTGTTAATTAAGAAATTATTATAAAATAAAAAATTATAATTTATGTAAATTATAAAGAATTTATATACATTTAATAAAAATTAATATAAAAAAGCAAAAATATTTCAAATTTTAATTAAATTTAATGAATTTTACATTTTTTATATAATTTTTGTTTTTAATAATTATTATTTTAATAACAAAAAAAAGGAAATTGCTTTGGCGCATAACTTTCGCCTGCGCCAAAAATGGCGTTCAATTTCATCTTCTCACGCGAAAGCGCCAAAATGGTAGGAAGATAGCGCAGCGTTGGAGCAACATTTCTGCGTCAAATTGGTGCAATTCTCCGATTTAGCGCAGCGTTGGATATGATCTCAGAGGTCATGAATCCAAATATGTTTGTATTCTTCATCAGCCATGAGATTTATCTATTATCTTTAGATTCTTTTCAAGTTTTAGAAGTCTAGCTATGAAGAATCTATTCCAACCTGAAGTCTAGCGAAGGCAAGTCCTAGTCCAGTCCAAGTAGTAGAATTTTTTCTATGTTTTATCTTTAAATAGGACATGGCTGAAAGACAATGAATAGATGAATACATTTTTGAGTGCATAATTTGGAGTTCGATACTTTTCCTACATGATTTTGTTCCGTAAGTTTTCTTTCCAATCAAATTTATCAACTTTCTACTTTGTCGAATTTGTCGGTTGCCTTCAATTTATTTGCCAAAAACAAGTTCTTGGGGGGTCAATTATTTTCAATTGTTATGCTTTAGTTTTTCTATTACTTGGCCATTTGAATCTAAGAGGTGGAAATAAATACTTGTATCAAAGAAGATAATGACGGTTTTCATAGAATTTCTTTGGTTTGTATAATCCGTGGGCACATGTTTAATATAATCGTGTTTGTTTTCTCATGAATCATATCGATGGGTAACAACCATCAACTTTTTAAAAAAGACAAGTGATATAGTGCAAATTGAGCGAGTGTGCCACCCTATCCTCTCAACCCTGAAAAACGATACGCTTGCTATGAAGAGAGAATGTTGGTAACCCAAGAGAAAAATAATGACCTTTAACCACCTACATGGAGAAAAGTTGCCGAATGGCTTGAATTGTTCTGGTGGAAGCACCGATGTTATATAATTATTTCATGGGCTATTGCCAACCGGCTGAGACCTTTCGGAGAAGATGATCAGTCACTTTTGGAATAAGTGTCATGAGAGTTCCACCCAGAGACATAGCCACTATCATTAAGAATTTGAGAATTGCTGAAAAGTGACCTCCTTCCCAACAACGCCCCATTTTTTTTGAAAAAGGAGTGCCGTAAACCCGTCGGGCTTTCGTTGGATGCATATCAAACAATGCTGCTTTGTGTTTTGGAGTCTCCGTAAACTCAGAACAGAGCACGTCATTCATGGAGCAATTCACTGATGGGGAAATAAGAGAAATGACAGACTCAATCTCAAGATCAGAGAGGTTAGAAGATGTAATGAGAGCATCAAAGTAACGCAAGACAATGTACGCTACAACTTGCTCCATTTACATTAACCATCTCTTTAATATGATTATATCGTTTACAATCAGAAGCAAATGAGTGAAAGAATTTTGTGTCACCATCACCATTAGCTAGCCAATTGACTCTTGATCTTTGGTTCCAATGAATTTCTTCTTCAAGTACAAATTTTTCAATTTCAAGTTCTAAGGCAAAAATCTTAGGCAGCAAATCACCAGAAAATTGCCCATTAAACTCTTTGCGCAACAATGATATTTTCCTTGATAAACTCGAGAAACGAGCACTAGCCCATGATCGAAGAACATTACTAGATCAGTCAAACTATCACATTGATGCCTATTGTCCACAAGCAAAGGAAAATCACCCCCATATGCTAAACCAAGAATCTCTTGGGTCCTTTGCTGTATAAAACATCATAGTTCAATCTTTGAGAAATCGAAATCAGCCTGTGATCCAACCCCAATAAAACCAATCGCTCAACTTCTACATTCGGATATAACATTTGCCATCCAAAATTCTAAAAAAAATCTATCCAGCAATTCCACCATTATGTCTCGATTATACCAAGTAAAAGGGGTACCTGTGAAATTCATATCCCTCAACATACACGAATAATCACCTCTCGAACCAAGAGATCTAATTGAGCCACCTGCTTTTTCATTGTCAAGAAGAATTTCATTAAGATCACCACCCACTAACCATCGCAAATGCTGGAATTCAACAATGTTATATAAACACAAGACAAGTTCGCAGGAGAAATGACGTCGAGAAGGTACGGGATTAC
Organism: Dorcoceras hygrometricum; assembly: GCA_001598015.1. Classification (NCBI taxonomy): domain Eukaryota; kingdom Viridiplantae; phylum Streptophyta; class Magnoliopsida; order Lamiales; family Gesneriaceae; genus Dorcoceras; species Dorcoceras hygrometricum. The sequence continues at coordinate 149,308 of KV011870.1, forward strand.
CATAGAATCCAGAACTTTTATGCCCACGAGTAACTATGCAGTCAATATGTCCAGGGGAATAAGAACAATAGAAACATCATAAGGTCCAAATGCTCGGCGGGGCTGTGGAGCAGCCTCCGCCGGTTCCTCAATGAATTCCGGAGAGCAAGCCACCTCCTGTCTAGGTCGTTTAGTACCCTCAATAGTTATCTCTTCGTTTTCTCGCTAGGACATTAACTTGACCAGGAACTTTTTCCATCCTAGTGATCCCAACCCTACAGGCAAGCCGCTTCCATTGTGGCCTGGTTCCTCCTTCATTATGGATTTTCCTTCACTCTTCACGATCAAATTTTGGATTAAGATCACCACCCACTAAAGGTTCAGGAAATTTTGGATTGTATTAAACTATCAAGTGAACGAAATAAAAATTTTGGATAAAAAAATTTGTCCCACTTTATGGAAAATTCGACGGTCTGGTCGTCTGTGGATAATCCAATGGATTTGGATATGTGACCTCTGGGTTCAGCAGTAGTCAACTACTTTTTATACAAAAGCAAGAAAATGACCACTCTAAGTCTACGTATCGACTTGTTAATTTTTCATTTTATTTATTTTTTTACTCCATTTTTCCTATGCCGCTCCTTTTGTTGATTTAATTACATATCCAATAGCTTAAATGAAAATATCAAGTTCAAAATTTGTTGGTGTATTTCCAGTAGATCATAATTGGCATTATATTTAGGTGAATTAGCAAATGAATGAACTTGAAAGTCACCCACATAGTTTCATCCAAGCAAATGGATTTGAAATCCTTAACTTTGGTGAAAGTCAACTACTTTTTATACAAAAGAAAGAAAATGTTTTTTTTTTTGGGAAAAAAGCAGGAAATGACCACTCTAATTAAGTCTACGTTTCGACATATTAATTTCTTTATTTTTACTCCATTTTTCCTATGCCACTCCTCCTGTTGATTTAATTATTCCAATAGCTTAGATGAAAATATCAAATTCAAAATTTGTTGGTCTATTTCCAATCTATCACAATTAGCATTATATTTACTTGAATCAGCAAATGAATGAACTTGAAACTCAACCTATCGACATAATTTCATCAAGCAGATGGATTGAAATCCTTAATGTTGGGTCAAGAAACATATACTGATATGATCGAGAGTAGAGTTTAGAGTGGATGGACAATATCCCTTTTTTAAAATTTATTTAATTTAAAAACCTTGACAAGATAAAACTTATTTCATTAATAAAACTTTCGGTTATCTTTTATGAATTTTATTGGATAAAGTAACTTTCATTATTTTAACCATTTTTCGGAACGTTAACTAAGTCCGATGAAAAAGACTATTTGAAAAACTATTTGCGAAACTTCACCATTCTCATTTGGCATTTGAAATTCAAAGGAAAGCTTGAATGTAAATTCTGAATTATAAAGTGATCAAATATTTATTTCTGGATGTTCGAAAATTAAATACACCTATGTCACCCTGTTTTCCGTTTCTGGAATGATATTGATATAGCCAAATAGTTCAACCGAGAGCTAACGCCACCTCGAAGAACTCGAACACGTCGGACGTCGGGAACTGGAGACGACGTCTGAATGCCTGCAACCATAAAACACTCGTCAGAGGGCGCCGGAAGTGTGTCCGGCGAAGCCCCTCCGATGCTTAAGTCAGACCACGCGCACGAGAGAGCGAGAGCAATATAAGCTATGTGCGAAAGTGTGCAACAATGAGTGAATGAATGCAAAGAGCAAACTTGGTGGCATTTATAGAGGGGCTAAGTCGGTGGATAGGAGGACATCTCGGCGGAAATCTCGGGTGGGCGAGATACTCCGTGATCTTCGGGGATCTTGTTACGTAAACAAGGAAAGTCGTATTGTCCTCGGATTCTCTAAAGAAGGAAACAAGTATCGTATCCAGATCTTCTAAAGAAGGAAAGACGATCCAGGGAGGATTCTCCAGCACGTCGGGTCGGGGTCCTCGGGCGATAACCCGAGCTTAGATCGTTTCCTCAGGTTATAAACTCATCTCCATCACGCAGGTGCTCGGTCCTCGGGTATGCATGTGCTCGGGCAATTCCCGAGGTGGTGGCCAGGCCTCGATCGAGAATCCCGAGCTCCACGAGTGCTTCTTGGTTGCTCTCGCCTCTACTGACGTAGGTAGGGTTGATGCTGCAGTGCTCGGTCCTCGGGTCCCGAGGTACTTACGGGGGGCATCAAGAGTATCCCCCACCGCGAGTCCTAGACGAAGAATTGAAGTATAGGAGTAATTGCGTCCGACGTTGGGACCCGAGGTGGAAACCCATAATTGAAGTAAATCACGATCCTTGTGCTACTGCCCCCCAGCCGTCGATAAGGGGACACGTGTACGACGGGATTGAGGTCGGGTTGTGCTTTCGGGAGAAAACCATGATCCGCGTGCTAATGACTTCCAGCCGTTGATAAGATCTTCGTGGACGACAGAGATTAAAGTAGCCTGGCACCCGAGTAGAGTAGCCTGATGTCCGACGCGACCGTTGAGCTTCTCGAGGTGATCTGGACCGTTAAGAGAGGTGAGATCGGACGGTCAAGATCATCCTCCCGATTCTTATAAATATGCGAACTTCCAACCTCATTTCTCACTTTCGTTTCCAACCGCAACGTTATTCTGTCAAAATTTCCTCTCGCTCCCGAGTACTTGTCCTGTTTTCCCGATCTCATTCTCCTACTTTAGTAAGTCGCAACTTTCATAGAACAATGTCTTCCCCGTCTGATAGTCATGTGAGTAGTACCGCTGCGTCCATAGATGGCGCCTCTCCCCGTCGCCAGGCGGGAGAGCCCTGGCTTCCCGAGCCAGAGGAACTCCCGAACACACCCTGGTATGAGGAGAAATCCTCTAACCTAAAACTTTCTGATATAGCTATTGTTAAAGAGAAGGGGGGAACCATGGGTAGGTTTGAGGTAGTTCTCCCCCACCCCGACGAGAGGGCTCATCGTCCTCCTTCAGGCTTCCACACGTTTTATATGAACCAAATTGACATGGGCCTCAGGTTCCCACTCCCGAGGTTCATCGCTGGCCTTTGCCACTACATTAAAATAAGCCCGATCCAATTAGCTCCGAACTCCTACAATTTCCTCCTAGCTCTGGCCGTCCTTCTCAGCTACCACCAGCTCCCCTTGATACCCTACGTCCTCATGCAATTGATCCAGATTAAGAGGCTAGGGCCCGGGAAGTTCTACATTTCCCATAAGGGGGATCATACCCTCATCAAGGGGAACCCGAGCTCCCACAAGGGGTGGATGAGCAGGTTCTTCTATATTAAGTGTGATAGTATGAGGGACCCGTGGAGCTGCGTCTGCGTGGATAGTTTGAGGATTGCTAGGAGTTCACCTTGAGCGAGGCTCGGTGATCGGGTGTGTGCAGAAGGCCTGTACAGATCAAATCTTCTAGTGAAACCTTCCTGAAAAGGAAGAAGAGGAGACGTAGGATATTTATATCCGAACTTCCAGAAAGAAACTCTAAACTCTCACTTTTACTTTACGCACTTATTTATTCTTTGTATTATCTGTTCACAAATTAATTGGCCTTTTTCCGCACAAACTTTTGTTGGCCGAGAGATTTGAATTTAAATCGAGATCCTTAAATTTGGTAACTCTGATTTAAGTTAAGCAGCGCTTGTAAAACTTTTAAAAGGTTTCGAAAAATTTAAAATACCCAAGAGTTCATTCAACCCCCTCCCTTCTGAACTCTTGCAGCTGTTTCGAACCTATTGATCCTATTTTCGGGACTATCAGTCGGGGACCTCGGTTTAGTTGTATATTGCCTTAGTCGCGTCTTTACCTTTCACGAGCTCAAGTGTTGTCTGAACTAACATTTGCCTTGTTTCTTTTTATGTAGACGAGCGAATGGGTAAAGCAGAGCTCCTGAAGGCCATGCAGGAGAGGCGCGTGCCTCGGGGGAAGTCGGGCCCCCAAAGAAGACGACGAAGAAGAGGAAGGCCCCTTCCTCAACTCAGGGAGAGGCTCCCCACGAGAGGAAGAAGAAAAGCGCTTCCACCTCGGGGACTCAGCCCGAGGAGACCCGGGAAAAGAGCCGGGCAAAGATGCCCCCGTCGGCCACTTCTGAGGAGATCCCTGACCGGCCGCCAGTTATTACTATTGCCGAGGCTGCGTCCTCGGGGAAGGGGCCCGAGAGCACGCCCCCATTCGATCCTTCTAAGGATTCCCTGGTAGATTCTCCGTCTGCGGTCATGGCCACCAGGTACATCTGCAACATGGCCCCGGACCGGGATATCCAGGTGTTGAAGAAGGCCGACGACGCCGAGGTGGTGGGCCACTTTTCAGCCAATATTGCCTCGGTACGTCTCGAATTCCCAAGCTTTAGCCCCCCCCTTTACGCTTGTACTGCCGGTATTAACCCCTTACCGTGTGTAGGAAATAGTTTGGGGGGGGGGGTGAGATGGTGAAGCACCTCACCCGAGCTCACCGACAGATGAAGGCCTCCTGCAAAAATTTCGACAAGGCCATGGGCCAGCACACCGAGGCTATGACGAGGCTCGAGGAGTTGGAGGCCCATAGAGCTCGGGAGCTTGAGGCAGCGAAGGGGAATCGCTGGAGGCCAACTGGTAGCCGAGAAGGAAGCTCGGGCACTCAAGAGGGAGGCCCTGGTGGCCGAGCTGGAGAGGCCAACGCTTGGGCGGGGCAAGAGGCCGAGCACCTGAAGAGCGAGACCCGAGAGGAGTTTTTGAAGTCCCCTGAGTTTGATTCCCTGTTGGCGAAGAGAGCTTGGGGCTACTTCAAGGATGGCTTCTGGGGCTGCTTGGCACAATTCCGTGCCAATGGCTATTCCGAGGAGGAGCACCTTGCTCCCTTCCTCGACCTGCAGCAGGCCTTGGCCGACATGGGCGACGAGGAGGAGGCCAAGGCGCTGTACTTCCTTGAATTTTTTTGGGCACTTGTAAATTCAGTTTTTTCTTCCCAAGCTCTTACTCTTGGTATTCTATTCTCGAGTGTGAAATGGGGTGTCCCGATGACGCCATAACATATAAGGCGGGGTATCCCGAACTAATGGAGCGAATGTAACAAGATTAAAATCAACCAAGAATTATTTATGCGTAATCGAATAAGGTAACCCGAGCTTAAAACCGAACAATGATCCGAGATCACAATTAGGCGAAGTACATTGGGCTCATAATGAAGTAACTCGAGCCTTCCCGAGCATGCCCGCAATCAATATAACCCAAGCTCTCGTTAGCGAATAAAAATTTCTAAGTGTTGGTTTTTATGCCGAAGCCCAAGCGAGGGCGATACTTGCTCCTTCCCCTTATTCGTATGTTTGCCCCCCGAGATCGGGCGGGTTTTCCTTGTTTAGGTGAGGTTTCCTCTCGAGGGGATGTCGACGCGTGTATGAGCGTAAGTGCCGAGCTGGTCGGGCTTATGTGTTTGCGTAGAAGAGCTACGCGAATGGCCAGTGTGGAACTGGGCTTAAGTGCTCAGGTGGGGTTGCCACCGAGGAGGTGCTAGTGCGGAATTGGGCTTATGCCGATAGAGCCGTCAAAACGGGCCAGGCCCGTCGGTTTAGCCCGCCCCACCATAAAAAATAGGCTCGGTGGGCTACTAAAATCATAGCCCGTCTGGAGGCGGGTCTAAACCGAATGGCCCGTTTGGGCCGCGGGTTGTGGCGTGACGGGGCGGGTTGGCCCACGGGTCATGGAAAAAATAATTCTTAAATATTATATAATTAATATTCTTTCAATTTACCATCATATTTGGTTAAAAATTGTATCACACATCCTTATTTATTTATGGTTTATATTTGATGAATTAGTTTTAAAAGATTTGAAGTATTTAAAATGATTTATTTTCGATTCGATTTATAAATTTTTGAAAATCTAATTTATTTATATTGATAAATCCAATTTTAATTGAATTATTTCGAATTTGTTAAGTTTTTTTTGAATTCTAATTTATATATTTTTGTAGGGTTCGAATACATAATTCTCTCGAATTATTTATATATAATTTATGTAGGTTATATTTTGGCGGGTTGGCCCGCGAGCCCGCCAACCCGAGGCGGGGCGGGGCGGGCCAAGGCTTTAGGAACCCGCCTGATTGGCGGGGCGGCCCCGGTGTCCGGACGCTACGTGAGTTTGTCCAGTGCAGAACTGGGCTTAAGTGCTCAGGTGGGGTTACCACCCGAGGAGTTCGATAATTGAGACCATGAGTTGAAAGAAGAGCACTTTTATTCCATAAAATAGTTGTTACAAATAGCAGTCGGGCCAAAGATAATTACAAGTAGTAAAGAGATAGAGCCTAAGCATAATACTTCCGAAGATAGATAACATTCCACGGCCGACGTCCTCGATTCCCCTGTGCGTCCTCCAGATAATAAGCGGCAATCCCAGCTTTCCCGACCACCTTGTATGGCCCTTCATATTTTGGGTCTAGTTTTCCTCTTTCCCCTTGATACTGTACTTTCCTCCAGATGAGGTCTCCTAGTTCATATTTCCGAGGCCGAACTCTCTTGTTGTAGGCCTGCTCCATTCTCCTCTGATAAGCTGATAAACGAACTGCTGCCCGAGCTCTTCTCTCCTCCAGATGGTACAGCTCGAGACCTCTTATCTCATCGTTGTCCTCGGCATACTCCATGACCCGAAGACTATCCTGCCCGATCTCAGCTGGCAGCAGCGCCTCGGTACCATACACCATGGAATAAGGTGTTTCACCCGTAGCTGCTTGGGTAGTTGTTCGATAAGCCCAATGAACACTGGGTAATTCATCCGCCCATCTTCCCCGAGCTGATTCCAGTCATGCTTTGAGGCCTTGTACGATGGTTCGGTTGGTGACTTCTACCTGTCCATTGCCTTTAGGGTAGGCCACCGAGGTGAATACTTGATCAATTTTCAATTCCTGAAACCATGCCCGAACTTTAGCTCCGCAGAACTGTCTTCCATTATCAGAGATAAGTTTCCGAGGTATTCCGAAACGGCAGACGATGTTCTTCCACAGAAACGTCAACACCTCGGCCTCGGATATCCTCGCCAAGGGCTCGGCTTCGACCCATTTGGAGAAGTAGTCCACAGCAACCAATAAGAACTTCCTCTGTCCTCCAGCTGGTGGGAAAGGTCCCACAATGTCCATGCCCCACTGGTCGAATGGGCACGAGGAGATAATGGTTTTTAAGGGCTCGGCAGGTTGCTTTTGGAGATTAGCATGTTTCTGGCAACCCTGACAAGATCGGACAAGGGCGGTAGCATCCTGTTGCATAGTAGGCCAAAAGAAACCGGAAAGTGTGGCTTTCCGGGCCAAAGCTATCGCACCGAGGTGATTTCCACAGCACCCCTCATAAATCTCCCTCAGTACATATTTAGCCTCGTCGGCCCCAAGCACTTCAGCAGCGGTCGAGAGAAGTACCTCTTGTACAACTTGTCGTCCAACATAACAAAGCGTAGTGCTCGGCGCTTGAGTTCCCGAGCACGTCTGGGGTCGTCGGGCACCACCCTTCGCAAGATATACTCTAAAATATCATGACGCCAGTCTGAGGCAGGCATTCCCCCCGGAATCTGCCCGACCTGATATACTTGTGACAATAATTCTTTCCCCCGTATCTCCTTCCCCGAGGATTGAGCAAGAGAGCTAGCCACCTTCGCAAGTTTGTCTGCCTTTTCATTGTTTTCTCGAGATATCTGCTCCAGCACCACCTCGGAAAAAGCCTCTGTCAACCTATTCAAAGCCTCCACATACTTAACCATCTTTTCATTTTTTATATCGAATTTTCCATTACTCTGTTGAATCACCAACTGAGAATCGGAATAGAGTATGACCTGAGCTATCCCCATGTTCTTTGCAGCTCGGAGCCCAACGAGCAGGGCCTCGTACTCTGCTTCATTGTTGGAGGCCTTGAAGTCGAGTGTTATCACCAGACTTGTTTCTTCCCCCCAAGGGACACCATAACTACCCCGACGCCACTCCCCGAGGCACAAGAAGACTCATCAACATATACTTTCCACCTCTCCTCTTGCTTGAGATGTACTGTTTCCGCCAAGAAGTCTGCTAATGCTTGAGCTTTGATGGCCGCCCGAGGCTTAAACTGGATATCATACTCGCTGAGCTCGGTAACCCATTTAACCAGTCTTCCAGAAGCATCGGGGTGAGAGACAATCTGCCCGACCCGAGCGCACTGTTAGTGAGCACCGTGATCGGATGAGATAAGAAATATGGCCTGAGGCGCCGAGCTATGATAATCAAGGCCAGAGCCAGCTTCTCCTGCGTAGTATAATTGAGCTCGGCGCCTTTTTGATCATGGCTTACAAAATACACAGGCTGATGCACCTGTCCTTCTTCCCGAACTAGCACTGAACTTGCTGCTTGCGGGGTAACCTCCAGATAAACAAATAGTGGCTCCCCGAGCTCGAGCTTATTCAAAATCGGAAACCCTTTTAGATATTCCTTCAGTTCTTGGAAGGCTTTCTCACTGTGTTCGGTCCATTCAAACTGTTTAGTTTGGTGAAGTATCTTGAATAAAGGAAGGCTTCTATCAGCCTACCCGGAGATAAACCGGGAGAGAGCAGCAATCCTCCCTGTCAACCTCTGCACCTCCTGAATATTCCGAGGTGGACACATGGAAGCCAGAGCTCGCACCTTCTCGGGGTTGGCCTCAATTCCCCGACGAGTCACCATCTAACCCAGAAATTTTCCTGTCCGAGCTCCAAATAAGCACTTACCCGGGTTAAGCTTGATCTGATAATTCCACAGAGTATGGAAAGTTTCCTCCACATCAGCTATAAAGCACGCTTCTTCCCGAGACTTAATTAAGATATCGTCGACATAGACTTCGACGTTTCTCCCGATCTATTCTTTGAACACCTTATCCATTAATCTCTGATACGTTGCCCCTGCATTCTTAAGTCCGAAGGGCATAACAACATAACAGAATGTTCCATCCACAGTAATGAAACTGACCTTTCGCTGGTCTTCCTCGGCCAGTGGTATCTGATGATAACCCTGATAGGCATCCAGAAAGCTGAGAAACTCGTGACCCGAGGTGGAATCGACGAGCTGATCGATCCTCGGGAGAGGGTAAAAATCCTTGGGACAAGCCTTGTTCAGATCCCGGAAATCCACGCACATTCTCCATTTCCCTGTAGCTTTCGGCGCCAAAACAACATTAGACAACCAAGTAGGGAAATGTACCTCTCTGATATGCCCAGCCTGTAGCAGGTCCTAGACCTGACTTCTGATCACTGCATCCTTCTCGGGCCCGAAGTGCCTCCGCTTCTGAATGATTGGTCGAGAACCCGATGAGACATTCAACCGATGCTCCATTACTTCACGCCTGACCCCCTTCAGATCGGACGGGGACCAGGCGAATACATCTCTGTTCTTTACCAGACACTGAACCAACTACCCCCGCACCTCCTCGGGAAGGGACTTAGCAATCTTTACAATCCCCGAAGGAGGAACGAGGACCACCTCTTCTTCCTCATCCTCCGTAGTCAACTGAAAATCCTCTCCGACCAAGTTCACACCTCTGTCTTCCCGAGCCCTAGGATGATCTTGGGCTCGGGACTTAGCCGCCTTTTGCTCGACTCTTACTTCCTCGACATAATATTTCCTCGCCATCTTACGATCCCCGAGGACTTTCCACCACTGAATTTCCTACTGGGAATTTGATCTTCTGGTGCAAGGCCGAGGCCAAGGCCGAGAACGCAGCCATGGCCGGCCTCCCGAGAATAACGTTATAGGAAGAAGGCGAATCCACCACAGTAAACTCCACCACCTTGGTCTTCCTGTACTCGCCCGACCCGAGCGACATAGGCAGTTGAACAGCCCCCACCGGCTGTAAGTAATCACCAGTGAACCCATACAAGGGCGTGTTTACCGGCTCCATATGGTATTCCCCAAGATCCATTTGATCCACCGCGCTCTTGAAGAATACGTTGACCGAACTCCTTGAGTCCACAAAAATACGGGCCACTTCATAGTTTGCAATCATAGCCCTAAGACTAAAGCGTCATTATGTGATTCCGATCCAGAGGCATGTTGTAACGCCCCAAAATCCATAGGACCACATTTATGCATTTTGTTGATTTCATGGGCCAAATTGGCAATTTTAAATGTTATGTATTTGCTGATTTATTAATATTATAAAGTAAGATGCGCTGCGGCTGGTACCAGCAGATGACTCCAAAGAGCGATGCACGAGCTGGTTTTAAATCGATCGAAAAATATTTTAAGGAGGACAAATGATTTCTTTTGAAAAAGGTTTGGTGTTTTACAAATTAATATGATATGAAGGGAATTTTGCTAAATTTTATAAGTGTGTCATGCTTGATTTCACAAGTAGCTTGCCACTAATCCCTTTCATATAAAAACCTGTTTTCAAAGTAAGATTTTCATCATTTGCAAAGAAAAGTCTTAAAGTGTTCTTAAAAATATTTCCAGAAGAGTTCGTGCGTTGCTCAAGGAGAATATTTCTGCAGGAATTAGTTGCTGTCGCAAAGCTTTGTTAAAGGCAAGTAAAAGCTGATCCTTTGCTACACCATTTGAGGCATATATTGTTGATTTTATGGATATGCTTGCCTGCATGTTTAAAATATGTTGAAGTTATTGTTTAAAATGATTTTATGCATGTTCAAGGAAAGAAGATGGGTTCGAAAATGATGTTTTGATATTTATGATGCTTCCAAAATGTTTTCCAGAAAGTTACGATGTTTTAAAGTGCTGAGGATTCGATTCATTCCCAGAATGTGTAGGGGATCCGGATCACGCCTCCCGGCGAGGCAGCGGAAGAACAGAAAATACATATGCCGGGAGACGATCAATACGTTGAACAATTAACAATTAATGTCATTCATAGGGTGTTCAAAACACTACCTTGTTGGCACTTGTGCCTGGCTCCAACCGTAGTTACAATAACGCCGGCTCTTCACGGTAGATTGCGGTAGATAACGCCAATCAGGTCCATGACCGGAGACTAGATTCCTTCGTCAGCCTGCACTAGAAGATCTGATGAGATCTGCACGGATGGATTTTTCTCGAAAAACTGGACCGGAAACAATTTTCCGGCGAAGCGGCGGCGGGCGGCGCACGGCGGCGGCGGCGTGAGGAAGATGAAGAGAGGGGCGGCGGTCCTTTTTCTAGGTTTAGGGTTGTGTGTTATGTATGTAATCAAGTCTCTTAAGTCTATATTAAATAGATTAAGTGTTGGACTAGGACCGGCCCAACGGGCCCGGGGTCCAACGGATGAACATTCAGTTCATCCCCATCACCGAGACTTCATCGTAACCCCGATCTCCGATCAGATCGGACCGATCGACTCAGTTTCCAAAACTGAATATTATGATCTGAAAAACCATTTTCCAGAACCCCAGTGCAAAATGACCGTTTTGCCCCTCAACAGCGGGAAACCCCGGTTTGACCCCTGTTGACTTTTAGGAAGTCACACTCTCCAAAATCCTCTTCGTATGCTCAACACATTGAGCTGAGTATCCGTGCGGGAATCTTGAATCCATTACTTGTGTGACCCTCAATGATTCAGGGATACAGCTAGCCGTGTGCCCACAACCATTGCGGCTCCGGAATCACAATTCCGGACTTACCCATCGGATCATGGTAAGAGCGTCTAGCAACATCGCCCCATGATCCCCTAGGTATCACTGATAGTGCCTGCAAGAACCAGTTGGTCGTGGTTAGCGTACAGTACGGTGCTTTCAATCCATGTATCCCGATCGGATCAACGATCATTGGTAAATCGAGAGTCGCTATAGATCCGATAGCTATGCATACATCTTGGAGATCGAATAGTGACATCGCGAGTGTAACTAGGTAAAAACATTTACCTAAAACACTTCTAGTACTCTGGCCAGAGATTTATACACTATTATCCCCTCAGATAGCATAGGATATCCACGCATGTCTGCGAGCGATGAATCCTCGACAACGATGCAGTACGGTGCTTTCAATCCATGTATCCCGATCGGATCAACGATCATTGGTAAATCGAGAGTCGCTATAGATCCGATAGCTATGCATACATCTTGGAGATCGAATAGTGACATCGCGAGTGTAACTAGGTAAAAACATTTACCTAAAACACTTCTAGTACTCTGGCCAGAGATTTATACACTATTATCCCCTCAGATAGCATAGGATATCCACGCATGTCTGCGAGCGATGAATCCTCGACAACGATGCATCGACTCCTACATGCATCGGGGTCTCACCCAATCCCGCCGCCTGATGACCCCAAGTGAGTCGGCAAACGAGTCAAAGTGAGACGCCTATCATGTAGAGTCTCAATGACGTTTTGAGTCGTGAAGACTAATCAGTACAACCAAGACCTCGGACTTATCCACTCGACAAATGGTAACCACTTGGAAAGTCCGAAGGAGGGTAGTTCGATAGATCACCAGGTCACTATCTACCTGCATTCTCAGAACATCACAATGTTCCCTACCAATGAAACATGGTACTTCGCATCGCAGATACTAGTCTCGAACTCGGGCGGCCTTATCCTCATTTTGACGGCCCAATCGACTAGGAACATGTTCAGAATACACAGTGACTATTAGATGTGTTTCATGATAGCCGTCATACCCACTATCACATCTAACATACACTTTAGTGTATTCTAGGTCTTTACTCAACGCAATTGTAAATCATTATACACACAATGAAAGTAGAGAATTCCATATAAAAGAATGCGAATATCATATATAAAGATCGTTTGTACAAGAGTCAATGAAAACCCACACGCCACAAGTTGGCTAGTTGGGCATCTACTCTAACAATCATA
>KV011870.1:179590-220980 GCA_001598015.1 Dorcoceras hygrometricum
GCACGCATACAGTTAGCACACTTGCACAAGTCTTGAACAGATTTATGTTGTACATAAATCTGTTTGAGTTGTTTTAAAATATAGGATCCAGTTCTGGTATTTTCCGCATGATTTTTAAATCATACCAGATCTGTCTCCGGTGCTCTTCTGGTGAGTTTTTATGTGTTCAAGAACATTGAGCTATTGCAGCTCGAATTAGCAGCGCGCAAAATTTTATAAAGTCTTTTAACAAGCGCGGCTGCTAAGTTCCTTTGAAAAACAGGGACCAACAATTGGTATCAGAGCAGGTTGTTCTTGAATGAGCACTGATTTTAAAACACATGTGCTATGTTTTAAATATTTTTAATTGTTTTGAGTAACTTATTTTATGAAGGCCAGATGTTGTTTTAATATAGAACCGGTATTTCGCTTGATGAACTGTCGGGATGCACGAGTCCTGGGCAGATGCCAAGCTTCTATTTTTGTTGTGCTATAAGATCACTTGGAGCGAGGCTCAGTGACAAGCACATGGGGCGAGATAGAAGAAGGAAAAATCTGAGCTGTTCTCTGTTTACTGGTTCTTCATATTTAAGTAACTCAGTAGTACATGATTACTTGAAACATTGTTTTGTGCTCTGATAATTTTCGAAATGTACATGTTATGTGGATTCCAGCTGATGCTCAATATTTTGTTTTTAAAATGTTTTGAGCTCATGTTATAAAAGACAGGGAGAGTGGCGTCACTGTCTTTTATAATTTTGAGTTATGCATCGGTGTCGCTTTTCAAAATCATATAGTTCTTGCATACGGTGCTTCCCAAATGCTGTTTTTGCTTTTCAAATTTAAAACTCCTGCTTACGTTGTTTTTGTTGTAACAGTGTAGGGAGAGTTTTATTTTAATATAGGGAAGACCAGTGTTCGCTCTCTTTTTTATTCCCACAAAAAGGGAGAGAATTGTTAGAACATGCATCGTTGATTTGAGGTTTTGTGTAAATCAAAAAGGGAGAGATTGATGGATCTGTTTTGACAGATCCTGATTAAGTTTTGAATTACACAAAACCTGTTATTGTGTTTCTAACAATTCTACTTGAGTGTGCAGATTCTAGCTATCGAAGAAGATGATGAACAGTCGAAGAATCTGTCCAGCCGATGGTTCACAATATAAAGATTCAGCAGTTGGTTTGGTGTTCATGGAATCGGCAGCTGGATTAGCAATGGAGACGTCCAAAGTTGAATCAGCTGTTCGCAATCAGGCGGAGGCCAAGTTGAACCAGCTGGAGCATAGTGAACCAGCTGGAACGATGACAACCAGCTGCAAGCGCTAAAGAGAAAATATGAACCAGCTGGTACATGTATTGAGAAGTTTGCTGGAGAAATAGATCGAAGAAGAAGATTCCAGTCGCAAAGTACTGTTGACGAATCTGTTAGCAGTCGCGATTATAAGTACTGTTGACGAATCTGTTAACAGTCGCTATTCAAGAAGCAAGAAGCTAAGAAGTATCACAAGCTGGAGCTGAAACGATAAAGATCAACTGGAGCGCTAAGCGTAGATGACATCAGCAGTAACGTCATCATTCAGCAGGAAGCTACAATGATCAGCAGGAAGCTATCAGCAGATAGAAGAGAAGTGAAAAAGATGAAGTGACGTCGTGCTGAAGAATCAGCAGATGGTTTAGCGTTGATGATGTCATCGGTGACGTCATCATAATCAGCAGATGGTTTGAGTCCAGCAGTCGCAAGATACCAGCAGGTAGCTTGTACATCCAGACGCAAGAGAGAAGCGACGTCGTAGAGGAGGAAATCCAGTCGCAAGCTACTGTTCACCAGCAGATGATATTTGGAGATAGCGATAGCAAAACGATGTCGTTTACATAATTTGATACGACAGCGTTTTGCCTTTGCGATTCAGCAGATGCTCTTTGCGTTGATAACCAGTCGCAAGAACCAGTTGCAAGCGTTTGATCTAACGAGCTGGACAACCAGACGCAAGCAACAGCACATCCAGTCGAGAGCTTCAATGAACCAGTTGTTGCTATGAATCCAGTCGTAAGCTTTGTGTATCCAGTCGACATGGAATCCATTCGCAAGAAAGCAGATGTAATGGAGAGTTACAATACAGACGCAAGATTCCAGTCGCAGTATTTGAAGATTCAGCAGAAGCACAAAGCAGCAGTAGACTTGAATCAGCAGTGAAGCAGTTGACGATTTGCGAGAGCTGGATGTCAACTGCTGAGCGCAATTCAAATGGCGAAAACGACAAGACGCAATCAATGCTCAAGATGGAAAGAATCAATGGCTGAAATAGAGTCGTGCAATTGCATCAATTTAAGGGAACAAGATTTGTACTATTCTGGGAAATAGTACAATTTACAGAGGAGCGTTGCACTGAAATGGAAAGACGACAATTTGGCCTTGACAAGCGCAGAACAGTTTTGGAATCTATCTAACGGCCATATTTCAAACAGAGCTTATATATTCGAGAAGCGGATTAGTGGAGTAATTTCGATATTTAAGAATTTGGTAGCAACTTGCTGCATTTCTGGATATGTATTTGAAACAGAAAGGAAACCAATGAGAATTTGTGCTATCAGTGCTGAACCTGAACTGCTGATTCGAATTAAAGAAGCACAAAAGAGAGATTTGAATATCCAGAAATCCATTGAACTGGTGAAAGCAGGACATCAATCTGAGTACCGTATCAACAATGAAGATGTGTTGCATGTGAACAGCAGACTTGTTGTTCCAAATGTCGTGGAATTGAAAGAACAAATTTTGAATGAAGCCCATCGAAGTAAATCCTGTATAACAACCAATTCAGATTCTTGATCGGAAAGACAAACATCTTCGAACAAAGATGATTCCATTAGTGAAGATTCAATGGAATCGACATGGCGTTGAAGAAGCAACGTGGGAAGTGGAAGATGATATGAAACAACGATTCCCGTATCTTTTCCAATAAGGTTAGCTCCTGTTCAACATCAATTTCTCCTTATGTTCATCTTATATATAGCGACTGCTGATGAGTTCGAGGACGAACTCAACGCCATTGAAGAAGTGTTCTGTTGGGCTGGTAAGAGAGTTGGTGTCGCTGTGAGGCAGTCGCAGAAAATATGTTGCACAGTGCACCAACAGAGGGAAAATGAATCTGAAGTGAAGCTGTCAACTATCATACGAGAGAGAGCTGAATTGCAGTTGACAGTGGAGCTATAATTAGCTAATTAGAGCATTTCCCTAGTGTGTGAGAAATAGAGAGTTGAGAGTTTCATTGTATCAAATCTCACACACAGAGATTCATTCACATCCTTTGGTGAATGAATCTCAAATCATTTCAAACAGTTAACGTCCAAGCACGATGACGTAAAACTCATGTGTATGTAGTCAGTCACACAGTTGAGGCTGGTGTGCATTTGTGGAGTCTAGGAGTTCTCACAGCTGCTGGTTGTGGGATTGGGTCTGTACACGAGTTGTAAGATCAAATCTTCTAGTAGAGCCTTCCGAGGTGGAAGAAGGGGAGATGTAGGACATTGAAGTCCGAACTTCCAGAAACAAATTGCTGTGTATCGGTCCATCTCCTTTAAGCTTTCAGCATCGCATTATACTTTTAGCATCGCACGCATACAGTTAGCACACTTGCACATCCGAACTTCCAGAAACAAATTGCTGTGTATCGGTCCATCTCCTTTAAGCTTTCAGCATCGCATTATTACTTTAGCATCGCACGCATACAGTTAGCACACTTGCACAAGTCTTGAACAGATTTATGTTGTACATAAATCTGTTTGAGTTGTTTTAAAATATAGGATTCAGTTCTGGTATTTTCCGCATGATTTTTAAATCATACCAGATCTGTCTCCGGTGCTCTTCTGGTGAGTTTTTATGTGTTCAAGAACATTGAGCTATTGCAGCTCGAATTAGCAGCGCGCAAAATTTTCTAAAGTCTTTTAACAAGCGTGGCTGCTAAGTTCCTTCGAAAAACAGGGACCAACAAAGGATATAACTCCATCTGGGTTATAATTGATAGACTCACTAAGTCTGCTAATTTCTTACCAGTTAAAACAGCATATGAGGTGAGCAGATACGCAGAATTGTATATTAAGGAAATAGTGAGGCTACATGGTGTTCCAGTTTCCATTGTATCAGATGGAGATCCTAAGTTTACATCAGCATTTTGGAAAAGTCTACACAAGGCTATGGGTACAAAGCTGACATTCAGTACTGCGTTTCACCCCCAGACTGATGAACAATCAGAAAGGGTGATTCAGATTTTAGAAGACTTGCTCAGAGCTTGTATTGTGGATTTTTCAGAAAGTTGGGATTCGAAATTGCCACTGGTAGAGTTTGCCTACAACAACAGTTTCCAAGCTTTGATTCAAATGGCTCCATATGAAGCTCTCTATGGCAGAGAGTGTAGAACACCACTTCATTGGGATGAAGTTGGTGAAAGAGCTGGTTTAGGACCAGATGTTGTGGAGCAAATAGTAGCAGCTGTTAGAAAAATAAAATAAAGAATGAAGTTTGCTCAAAGTCGACAGAAAAGTTATGCAGACAATCGAAGAAGGGAGCTGAATTTTGAGATAGGTGATCACGTATTTCTGAGAATAGCTCCAATGAAAGGAGTTATGCGTTTTGGGAAGAAAGGGAAACTGAGTCCAAGATATATTGGACCATATGAGATTCTGGAGAAAATAGGAACATTAGCCTATCGTTTAGCACTGCCTCCCCAGCTGGCAGCTGTGCACAATGTTTTTCACGTATCAGCTTTGAGGAAATATGTTCCTAACCCCTCACATGTGTTAAGTCATGAACCAATCCAGTTACCGGATTTAAGTTATGAAGATCGACCAGAAAGAATTCTCCTCCGAGAAATTAGAAGATTAAGAAACCGTAGCATTCCTATGGTTATAATAAAATGGTCCAACCAGTCGGAGCGAGAAGCAACGTGGGAAACAGAAACTGATATGCTAAGTCTTTACCCATATTTATTTGGTACGTAAATTTCGAGGACGAAATTTCAATAAGGAGGGTAGAGTTGTAACGCCCCAAAATTCATAGGACCACATTTATGCATTTTGTTGATTTCATGGGCCAAATTAGCAATTTTAAATGTTATGTATTTGCTGATTTATTGATATTATAAAGTAAGATGCGCTGCGGCTGGTACCAGCAGATGAATCCAAAGAGCGATGCACGAGATGGTTTTAAATCGATCGAAAAATATTTTAAGGAGGACAAATGATTTCTTTTGAAAAAGGTTTGGTGTTTTACAAATTAAAATGATATGAAGGAAATTTTGCTATGTGTCATGCTTGATTTCACAAGTAGCTTGCCACTAATCCCTTTCATATAAAAACCTATTTTCAAAGTAAGATTTTCATCATTTGCAAAGAAAAGTCTTAAAGTGTTCTTCAAAATATTTCCAGAAGAGTTCGTGCGTTGCTCAAGGAGAAGATTTCTGCAGGAATTAGTTGCTGTCGCAAAGCTTTGTTAAAGGCAAGTAAAAGCTGATCCTTTGCTACACCATTTGAGGCATATATTGTTGATTTTATGGATCTGCTTGCCTGCATGTTTAAAATATGTTGAAGTTATTGTTTAAAATGATTTTATGCATGTTCAAGGAAAGAATATGGGTTCGAAAATGATGTTTTGATATTTATGATGCTTCCAAAATATTTTCCAGAAAGTTATGATGTTTTAAAGTGCTGAGGATTCGAGTTTATTCCCAGAATGTTTATGAATGTTCTTCAATTTAGTAGTTGTAATATCAGAATTTGATAACGGTGTGATCGGTAGTTGCTAGTCGAATCATTATGAAGTTTGGTTTGATAGGCAACGACTGATTGCATAGTTGTTGTTTTGATGTTATAATATAAAACCAAATTTCAGCATTTGTGTTGTTTTCATAAATTTCAGTAGATGCACTGTTTACCAGCAGATGCATTTTATTTGTAAAATCCAGCAGTTATATTGCTTTCGTAAAATTCAGCAGATGCACTGTTCATCAGCAGGTGCATTTTGTGGTAATAGTTCAGCAGTTGTTCTATTCGTTTCTAAGTACTATTCATTGCAGCTGGTATTAGTCTTGCGACTGGTACTATTAATTGCGCCTGGTTTTATAGATGTTAGCGCTTTTCTTGCGACTGGTTGTTTAACGTTTTTCTTTACGGCTAGTTGATGCGCTAACGACGTTGTTCCCTTAAGTTATAAAATATCAGCAGATAGCTTACGTCATCATATTTGTTACTTACTTCAACGACATCGTTTCATTTAATACGTTGTCTTAGTAAAAGATCTTGCAGCTGGTTTCTGTTCATTCCAGATGGTTTCTTTTAGCGATGTTTGCGAACAGTAGGAATTTGTTTTGTTTCATAAGTACTGTTCCATTTCCTTGCGACTGGTTTCTCTTGCGACTGGTCTCATTTCAACGTTATTTTTCCTAAATTCGAATTCGATACTCAGTAAAGTTTTAAAAAAAATGGGAAGAGAAAGTTTTAAATAATGGAACCCGATGATGTTTAAGAAATTTGAAAGAAAGAAAAGGATGTTAGTGGAACCAAAGTTATTTTAAGATTATGACATAGATAGTTGACGGTCACCAAGGAGAAGGGGGAGCAGTTGTCTAGATGTCGACTGCCCTTTCATATGAGCTATATGCTAAAACTGATATCGGAAGTCATTTTGATCAAAGTGCAACACGGACCATGAGGAGCTTATATGCCATAATCTAAAGAAAAGAAATTGATGTTAAGAGCTGGGCTATTAACCCCTGTCTCTAAGATTACGAAAGAATTGTTTATAAAATGTTTATGTATGTTCAGATGTCTGCCTGCGTATTATGAAATTGTTATTACTCAGGTTTTACTTGCTGAGCCTTTAGGCTCACTAGCTTTTAAAATGGTGCAGGTGCGACAGCTGGAGAACGAACAGAAGGTGAAACTTGATATACAGCTGCTGGGTGGTGTTGTGTTTATCCAATGCCTACGTTTTCCGTGTCCCAGTTGTATTGTTTTGAGTTAGAATGTACTGTATTAGATCAGATGCAACGGTTTTATATTTACATAGAATAGCAGCTGTTGTAAATCGCAATTGCAAAGTTATATAATATACTCTGTTTTCCACAAATAAGTTTCTGCAATTGGCGCGCAATTCAGTGTTTGATAGTTTTGTCTTTGAGTTTCTATTTCTTTTGAGGTTAAGGAATACAGCTTATAACGAATTATCTTTCAGTTCTTCTTTTGTTTCGAAATTTTTATTTACCCCGATCTCGTGGCCCCGTTGGGTTCGGGCGTCACACATGTCCTCGGGGCCGAAGGAGATGGTAGGTCCCGAGCGCATTTTCCCGACTTCCATAGCTTCCATCCGCCGATATCTCGTCTTTCTCGCCCTGTTGGAGTCCCCATCAGTAGGTCCTCCTGAAATCATATTAATAAATCCTCGGGGCTGGGGTGTCCTCCGCTCTCCTCGGTTATGCTGCTGATCCTGTCCCCGAGGTGTCCTGTCCTGACCAGGAGCCCTGCTGTTAAACTGCCTGTCATCCTCCCGACGAGGCCTCTTCTCCCACCGACGTGGCTTGTCGGCCACCAGCACTGCGCGCACGTCGGGGTTGTTCTGCAGGATCCGCTCCAACTCCTGATCCCAGAGCCTACATTCCGCAGTAGTGTGACCATAGTCCCTGTGGAAATCATAAAACTTATCTGACTTCGGATTCCTTGGGGCCCCATCACTATCCCGAGGACGTTGAACAACCTTCCTCTCATCACAAATCTCCAGAGCCCGAGCTTTGCTTACTTTCAGTGGTGTTCGGGCCGTAAACTCCCCCAACAGCAAAGGGGGCTCCTGTCTAACCGGCCTCGGCTGGGGTCTCTCCACCCGAGCATCCCAACCAGCCCGAGGTGGCGGCCTCTGTTCATTTTTCCTCGAGGACTGTATCTCCTCCACGTTGACATACTTTTCTGCCTTGGTCAGAAGCTCATCAAATGTCTTCGGGGGCTTCTTGACCAGTGACTTGAAAAAGTCACCCCCTCACAATCCCTGGGTGAACGCCCCGATCAGGAGGTCGGGCATAGCAGATGGCATCTCAATGATAGTTCGGTTGAAGCGTCGAATATACTCCCGAAGAGTCTCCTGCTCCTTCTGCTTCACGGTAAACAGGTTCAAGGTCGTCAGAGGCTGTGTCTTGCTGCTAGAAAACTGATGGAGAAACGCCTGACTGAAATCTTGAAAGCACTTTATACTCCCCGCTGGCAGGAGATTGAACCACTGCTGGGCAGCTCGGACCAGAGTGGTGAGAAAGATCCTGCACTTGATAGGGTCAGAGTATCGGTGGAGAAGTGCAGCGTTTTCAAACCAAGACAGATGCTCTTCGGGATCTCCCATCCCGTCATATTCTCCCACATTCGGATATTTGAAGTGTTGGGGCAGGTCGGCATCCAACACTTCCATAGATAATGGCACCTCCCGAGCAGGCGGGGGAGGAGGCGCCGAGCTTCTTTCCTTCTTCAGATTTTCCAACTCCTCACACAACTTCCTGATCTCCTCAGCCTGCGGGTCAGGAGGTGACTGCTATTCAGTTCTGTCAGCTAAAATCTGCGCCACAGTGGTTGCTACCAGTTCAGCTATCTGGGCGTCAGTGAGAGTGGGGTTCTCCGACCCCTGAGTCATGCTTTCTATTCGGCTGTTCTCTCCAGTAACGCCCTGAGTTCTAATCCTCTTCGGTGGCATCTTGTATCTTCTTCTATCGATTCCCACAGACGGCGCCAACTGATGTAGCCAAATAGTTCAGCCGAGAGCTAACACCACCTCGAGGAACTCAAACATGTCGTGCGTCGGGAACTGGAGACGACGTCTGAATTCCTGCAACCACAAAACACTCGTCAGAGGATGCCGGAAGTGTGTCCGACGAAGCCCTCCGATGCTTAAGTCAGACGACGCGCGCGAGAGAGCGAGAGCAATATAAGCTATGTGCGAAAGTGTGCAACAATGAGTGAATGAATGCAAAGAGCAAACCTGGTGGTATTTATAGAGGGGCTAAGTCGGTGGAGAGGAGGACATCTCGGTGGAAATCTCGTGTGGACGAGATACTCCGTGATCTTCGGGGATCTTGTTATGTAAACAACAAAATTTGTATTGTCCTCGGATTCTCTAAAGAAGGAAACAAGTATCGTATCCAGATCTTCTAAAGAAGGAAAGACGTATCCAGGGAGGATTCTCCAGCACGTCGGGTCGGGGTCCTCGGGCGATAACCCGAGCTTAGATCATTTCCTCAGGTTATAAACTCCTCTCCATCACGCAGGTGCTCGGTCCTTGGGTATGCATGTGCTCGGGCAATTCCCGAGGTGGTGGCCAGGCCTCGATCGAGAATCCCGAGCTCCACGAGTGCTTCTTGGTTGCTCTCGCCTCTACTGACGTAGGTAGGATTGATGCTGCAGTGCTCGGTCCTCGGGTCCCGAGGTACTTACGGGGGGCATCAGATATATTAGACAACTTTAATAATACAATATTTTGTACAAATCCACGGCAGAACTAATACTTGTCACTGTCTAATGTGAATCTTCTTGTCCACAACAATTGGCTATATCACACACTGATTCAATAGCGAAACTCAACAAGAGTTTCAAGTAAGTGATTCTCTTGATCAGATGAATAGTAATTCAGCGTAGGCTACAGCAAAGAAAGCTTATGCTCTGTAAGCTTTGGTTTTCTGATTTTCTGATGAATGGAAAATGCTCGTTTTTACATACACTTTTGTATCACTTGTTTAGTTAGTTTTATGTATCATACGTCATCTCTTGCTCTTTAGATCTTCAACTTCTTATAGAGATTTTCTTCCAATGTTCTGAAAATGGGAAACAATAGTTATAATCTAACGTTCTGAAATTATACTAGTTGACATGATTTTCTTCTTTGTCCTCATCTTTTCAATCTTCAGTAAATATTGTGCATGTCTTGTTTTTGGCGATGAAAGGAGTGTAACGACAAATGCTCATTTAGTATAGCGAATTTTTATTATGACACGAGCTTAACTTGATTGATGCCCTTTTGCGTCTTTTCCACTGAGTGATTGACACTTTGAGGTGGTTTTCTCGAGACTTGGGCTCCGTTTGGACATGTTTTTAAAAAATGTTTTTCAAAAAATATTTGTAAAACGTTTTGAAAGATATTTTAAGGAAAAATATGTGTTTGGATAACTATTTTATAAAAACGTTTTATTAGTTCAAAATGTGTTTAGACTAGTAATTTAGAAAAATTTTTTAAAACATAATTTCTTTTTATAATTTTATACAATTTTCTCATTCTTTTAATTATTTTTTTCATATGTTTTATTTATATTATCCATTTTTATATGAATAATCTCTTATATAATTTTTCTCTCTTTTTACAGTTTCTATATTTTTTTGTGATATTTTATTTCAATCCTCAATTAAATGTTTAATATTTTATTTTATTCTAGTTAAATATTGTTTAAAGATAGTGCTTGCAACATCTGACAATAAATTCTTAAATTTTTCGTTTCACGTTTGTTAAGGAAATATACTAATTAATTCAGATTAGTTTAGTGAAACCTTAATTATTATTATGGTTATTATAATATAACTCTGATAATATTTTATTTATTTCCTTATAGTGTTTATTTTTAAACATTGCAATTCGATCTCCATGTAACTTTAATCCAACTATAAATTTTTAAAATGTTAAATTAAATTTAGATAAATCATTAACTTGAAAATAAATAAAAATTATATTCAATAATTTTAATCATAAAACGTGTAAAAAACGCTAGCAATAGTGAATAATTTATCACCATATAAAAAATTTAAAGAAAATGTTAATCGTAAATAGATTTAGCTAGCTATAAGCTTATCTTATAATTATAACTATACTTCTAAAAACAACAAAAACACCTCCTACTTGTTTTTTAAAAACTATACTTGAAAAACAGTTTTTTAAGAGAATGTTTTTAAAACTTTTTAAAAAAATCTTGCCCAAACACCAACTTTAAAATATTTTACTTATAAAATACTAAAAACATTATTTAAGAACATGTCTAAACACACCCTTGCTTATTTTTGTCCATCTAGAAACTTGCGTACTTTTGTTGGTCCCATGTGGGGCACATCGAGATAGAATATTAAATTAAAGAATAAAATGAACACTGAAATTTTACGTGAAAAACCCCTAAAAATTATTAGGGTAAAAATCACAGACAAGATGAAAAACACCACTATAATATTTTGAGAACTACACTATCTCACTGTATTTTCAAAGAGACACACACTCTCGTAATACAGGAGAAACATATCTCACAAATACTATAGAATACACTCCAATATATATATAAATATATGAGAGGAAATATGAGAGAAAATAGAAGGATTTGAGGATATATCAAACCAATCGGGGAATAGAGAACCTAGAATGGAGAAATAGAATTCCACAAGGAATTCATTTCTTAAAAACCAAACATTTGACAGAAAAGCAATGAATGCTTATCTGCCCACTTGTATAGCATTTCTCCCATTTGGAGATTTGATTGAAAATTAATCATATCTCTACATATCCTTTCAATCTTGTCATTCCCTGCTACTTATGTTTCTGCTAGTCCAAATGATGATCTACACCACTCGAACTTATCTATATTCACTGGCTTGATCAGATAATCAACCATGTTATCCTTTGTATGGATCTTCTGCATATCCACACTTCCCTCTTCTACTAAATCCCGTATAAAGTGAACTTGTACTCCAATGTGTTTAGTCCTGAAATGAAAGACTCAATTCCTTGCAATGTGCAAGGAATTCTGACTGTCACAAAAATAAAATAATTCTCTCTTGTTTATGCCCAAGTTCCTCCAACAACCTTTGAATCCATATAGCCTCTTTCCAAGCTTGAATAGCTGCCATGTATTCTGCCTCCATTGCAGATAAAGTCACAACTGTCTGTAGGTTGGAGATCCATCTTACTGCACCTTCTGTAAGTGTAAACACATTAGTAAATTTTCTCTTATCAGTATCACCTACATAATCTGAATCAATATAGCCTCTGAGTGTCAAATCTGATCCTCCAAACATAATGCAGCATTTGAGGTACCCTTAATGTATCTAAAGATCCTCATAATCGTGCTCCAATGCTCTCGTACATGATTCACCATGTACCTACTAACTGCTCCCACTGCTTGTGCAATGTCTGGTCTAGTAAAAATCATTGCGAACATCAAACTCCCCACTTCCGATGCATATGATATTCGAGACATCTCCATCCTCTCTACTTCATTGTTAGGACACATCTCAGAGGATACTTTAAGTTAACAGGAAGAGGAGTTGAGATTGACTTGCTGTCTTGCATGTTGAAGCGGTGCAAGACTTTCTTGAAATAATTTTTCTGGGAAAACCAAATCTTTTTATTACTTCTGTCTCGATTAATATTCATCCATAAAATCTTGTTTGCTGGTCCTAAGTCCTTCATATCAAATTTTCTAGCCAAATGTGCCTTCAATTCTTGGACACGATCTTTGTTGGGACCTGCTACAAACATGTCGTCCACATACAATGACAAAATGATATAATAATTTCCACAAGACCTCTTGAAATATGTGTAAGGCTCTGCACTCCGTGGTTTGTATCAAAGGCTCATGATATATGAAATATTAACACCTTGGCGCCTATTTGAGACCGTATAGAGATTTTTTCAACCTGCAAACCAAGTTCTCTTTGACTGTTTCAGCAAAACCTTCTGACTGGATCATATAGATTTCTTCTTCAAGATGCCATGAAGAAAATCCGTTTTCACATCTAGCTATTCTAGATGTAGGTCAAACACCGCACACAATACTAACACGACTCTGACTGTATTGAGCCGAACCATAGGAGAAAATATCTCGTTGAAGACAATGCCTTCTTTCTGAGCGTACCGTTTCACCACTAATCTGGCTCGAAACCGCTCCACTTGGTTATTGACATCACTCTTGATCTTATAGATCCATCTATTATCAATGGCTTTCCTCCCTCATGGCACGATAACAAGATCCCAAGTTTTGTTCCTGTCTAAAGCCTCCAATTCTTCCTGCATTGATGTCATCCACAAGGAAACATCCGAGCTTCGAGTAGCCTCTTGGAAACTCAATGCTCACCATCCTCTATTCGTAGACAGTATGCAATAATGCTTTCAGTGACATAATTTAAAAGCCAACCTGGTGATCTTATGTTTCGAGTTGACTGCTTCACTTTGGAAACTTCTGACTCAACTGGTTCTTGTTCCTCGTGCTCTGGTACTGCTTCAAGAAATTTGATCTTTGTCCATCTTATTTTCCACCTGAATTGTAGTAGTTTTTGATTGTGCATCTTTCTCCCCCTTCACTTTATCTTCCTCGAAGATAACATCCCTGCTGATAATAAGCTTATGAGCAGTAGGATCCCACAAGCGAAACCCCTTTACTCCATCAGCATAGCCCAAGAAGATACACTTTCTGGATTTAGAATCCAACTTTGATCTATCTTGTTCGTTGTATAACACGTACACAGGACTTCAAAATGTATGCATCCGAGAATAATCTCTGGCTTTCTAGTCGATACCTCCATTGGAGTTTTCAAATCAAACGCTGAAGGAGATTGATTGGTAACATAGCAAGCGGTTTTTACTGCTTCTTCCCAGAATGACTTGACTAGGCCCACAGTATTCAACATTGATCTTGTTCTATCCAACAAGGATCTATTCATCCGCTCTGCCACTCCATTTGGTTGAAGCGTATAAGCCGTTGTGAATTATCTTTTCATGCCCTCATGTTGGCAAAATGCATCAAACTCATCATCGGTATATTCTCCTCCATTGTCAGTCCTCAAACACTTGAATTTTTTTTCAGAATCAAGTTCAACCTGCGCTTTGAATACTTTGAAGACTTCAAAAACATCTGATTTCTTCTTGATTGGATACACCCAACATGTCCTAAAGAAATCATCAATGAACGAGACAAAGTATCTCGCTCCTCCTAGGAATACGATCGGTGCTTGCCAAACATCTGAATGAATCAGCTCCAAGGTGCTTTTACTTTTGGCAACAGAAGTGCCAAACTTCAATCTGTGTTATTTATTGGTAACACAATGCTCACAAAAGGGTAACGTTACTTTTGTAAGCCCAGATAACAACTTTCGTTCAGAGAGAATTTTCAATCCCCGTTATGACATATGCCCGAGCTTTATATACCATAACATCGATAATTTTTCTCCTGAACCATTTGATGCAATAGTTAGTTCCGTTTCTTCGTGTATTTGCCCCAGAAGAACATATAGATTTGCCGCAACCTTTGTCGCCTTCATCGCCACAAATGCGCCTCTTACGAATTTCATGATCTCACTCTCGATACGAGTCTTACATCCGACATAATCCAATTGTACCAAGGAAAACAGATTCTTTGTCAGGCCTTCACATGTCGTATCTCCTGCATGGTGCGAATAGTACCATCAAACATTTTGATTTTGATGGTACCAACCCCAGTGATTTCCAAGGCATGATCATTTCCCATGAATACGGTCCCTCCCGAAGCTGGTTCATATTGGTCGAACCATTCTTTCCGAGAAGTCATGTGGCACGTCACACCTGATTCCATAATCCATGCGTCAAAAAACTTGTGTCTGCCTTCCGCAACTGTTGTTGCTTCGCTGAATAATATTTTAGCACCGCCTGAAGCACTCGGCACATTTCCTTGATATTCTCAATACTCCTCGTACACTCTTTTTTGAAGTGCCCTTTACCACCACAATTATAGCAGTAAATATTTTTCTTCTTACTTCATGACTTTGATCTACCATTCATGTAACTCCCACTGAAGTCACGTTCCGTTGATCATCCTCTTATCGTCGGCAAGGCCTCGACTTGCTTTGAAGATACCAAATTGTCTTCCTTATTCTTGCGTTGACTTTATTCTCTAAGAACCGCATTTAAAACATTATTGAAGTTTAAAACGTTCGTAAGGATATTTTTGGTGATTTTTTCTGGTGTTTATCAGTGGTGGTATACAATCGGTTTACGCACTAATGAAGATATTTATACTGGAGCTCTTTTTCTACTATTGATTTCTGCCCTATCTTTACTAGGGGGTTGGATCCACTTACAACCCAAATGGAAACCGAGCGTTTCGTGGTTCAAAAATGCCGAATCTCGTCTGAATCATCATTTTTCAGGACTCTTCGGCGTAAGTTCCTTGGCTTGGACAGGACATTTAGTACATGTGGCTATTCCTGGATCCAGAGGGGAGTACGTTCGATGGAATAATTTCTTAGATGTATTACCACATCCCCAAGGGTTAGGCCCGTTTTTTACAGGTCAGTGGAAATAAGGGCTAAAATCACTTATTTTACAGCCTTCCACTAGGAATCGCTTAGCAAACTCACAAGCACAAGCTCCACTGGCAACCCGCTATGTCTCGTATGATATGAAGAATGGGCAACGCTATATATATATATATATATCTTTCTGTGGCTCTTAGGACGTTCTTTTTCCTCTCTTATATTCCCCATTGAGGTGAACTGGGAAAATAAAGTATTCAATGTGTTGATATTGTCGGTCATCCCACGAGGATTCCGTCATCCGAAGAGTATACAACTTTATCTTTAGGAAAATCTTGGTAGTGACTTGACCTCGTACATTTTTGTCAGAGTATTCCAAATAACTTTTGTCGATTTATTTCAGTGATACTTGACAAAACTCCATCTGCTACTGCCAAGTGTATATTGGAAATAGCAGCACCATTCATCTCATTCCACTTTTCATCATTCGTGACGTCCCTCGGTCTATTTTCAATAGCAGCCAAGCAATGTTCTTTCGTTAAAATTGCTTGAATCTTCAATTTACACAGCATAAAATTGCTGCCATTGAATTTTTCTATCTCATACTTTGTCGCCATTATGCCAACAATAATTATCCTGCCTTAAAAAAATTCAAAAAATCTTTTCTAATGTGGAAGTTCAGTCACAGCTACAACCATAGAGCATACTCAGAATTTCAAGAAAATATTCACCAAGCTCTGATACCACTTGTTGGTCCTAGGTTGGGCATATCGAGATATAATATTAAATTGAAGAATAAAAATGGACACCAAAATTTTACGTGGAAAACCCATAAAAATTATTAGAGTAAAAACCACGGCCAACATGAAAAATATCACCATAATATTTTGAGAATTACACCATCTCATTGTGTTTCCAAAGAGACAAACACTCTCTTAATACAGGAGAAACCTATGTCACAAATACTATAGAATACACTCCAATATATATATAAATATATGAGAGAAAATAGGAGGATTTGGGGATATATCAAACTGATCGGAGGAGCTCTATTTATAGAGCTCCTAGAATGAAGAAATGGAATTCCACAAAGAAATAATTTCTTAAAATAAAAACCGAACATTTGGAAGACAAGAAAATGTTCGACAGACAAGCATTGCTTGTCTGCCCACCTGTATAGAAACTTTGAGCTTTGTCAATGGCATTTACGTTCTTATTTTATCGGACTCTTCTTCTCCGGGTATTTTCTGCACTTTTTCAGATAATCTTCTTTTGTCTTGAATTGCTTGAGATATGCGGAAAGACAAACACAGAATATACAGTGCAATAATTTACTTCTTTTATTATCATCAAAACTTAAACTTGGTTCTAACATGACCATAATCTCGATTTGATGATACAAAATCTACTACCATATTGATGAAAGAGTGCAGAGTGGAGAAAATCGGGTAAGGAGATTATCTGGATATAGAAGAAGCTGTCTAGATACAGAGAAGATGGGATAAGGAGTTTATCTTGATATAGAGCAGCTAGAAAGACCAAATAAGGAGATATCAGAATAAGAAGAAGAAACTCTCCAGATACTGTTAGGATCGAAAAACACCCGAAATGTGTGCATTTTAAAATTTCGATTTAAAACCAGCACGCAACGGGTAACCAGATCGCATAAATGGCACACCAGTAGCTCTGCGAGCTGGTTCAACAAATGCGATCTGCTTTATTCAAAGCTTGAGCTGCAATAGCTCAGTGTTCTTGAATATTAGTGCACCGAGAACAGATTGAGTTATGAATTAAAATCATGCGGAAATAACCCAAACTGAATTCTTATAATCGAAAGTTATTTTAATAGTTTTAGATGCAGTTAACAAATATGCAATGCATGAATGTAAATGCATAAAAGAATAAATAAATACACTGCAATTTGTTTATGGAATTTCGGAGCTGAATCTCCTATGTCTCCCTTCTTCCGCAATCGGCAAGGATCCACTAGAAGGCTTTGATTACAGCGATCCTCGCTGCAACCCACTCCTACGACCACTAGCCGCAAGAACTCCTAGCCACACCACTGCACACCAGCCCGCAAGCTGCGTGTTTCTAACTCACCTCTTTTACGCCTCTGTGAGAAAGGCTACACACACGGACTTAAAAGTCTCAGTGCAAAAGACAACTAGACTTGTTTAACGTCTCTGTCCAAAGACTACATTGGAGATTTTGTATTTGATTCACTCAATATCTGTTTTCGCTCAACTCTCGAATGTCTGAGTGAATCGTGTGTGAGATTACAGTGTACGCTTAATCTCTCAAAGATAAGATCTCACACACTGAGAAGTGCTCCTGTCCGAGCTGGTTCTTCATTGTCTTCCCAGGGTTGTGCTTTCTTCTATTTTTCTGTTGCGGATTTGCACAACACTCTCTATTAATTTGCGCATGCCTCATTCTGTGATTTGCGCATGATATATAAAGCCGCTTAGTAGATTTGTCCATTGGACACAAAGTTGTAGCCGTTGAAAGGTCTTCTGAGACTTTTGTACTTTGCGTCCTTTGTCTTTAACTTATTGCAGGCTTTATTTGACTTGAGCTCTTTTCATCCGTCGCTTCTGCAGCCTTTGCTAGCTTCGAGCTCTGTTTGATTGTACCTGATGTGGACAAGTCGAAACAAATCAGTTTGAACCAATTAATTTGGTTTTCGTATGTTTGTTCAAACTGCTTTGTTCGACTGAGCTGGTTTGTCCAGATCTGGTTTCTCAGCTATGTGTCTTCCCAGCTGGTTACTCTTAATTTCTGATCTGCTCTTGAACTATTCTGCTCCTGCGCCTCTTTCTGTCTGCAGCTGAGCTGGCTTGTTCATTACACTAAGCAGATCGCATGCTCTTGAACGCTTCAAGGCTCTGAGCTTGTTCATCAGCTTTGCTCCATTCCCAGCTGGTTGCTTCTTTCACTACAGACGCCTTCTGCTTCCCCATAAGCGTTTCTTTTATAAGCGTACAGCTCGACTAGATCTCTCCGATCTGGTTCTCTTCTCCGAGCTGGTCTGCTGCAGGTTGAGATGGTTTTTTCTTAACCAGCTAGGCTCTATTCTTCTCGTCAAGAGCCCCTATCTTGCTTGCTTGTCCTCTTGGTCCATTTAGACTCCTCATCCAAGACATCAGCAAGCACATAGTTTTAATAATCAGTGCTGATTCATTTGATGAACTGATTATTGCGCTTATTGATCCGACCTGCACTTGATCACTGCGTTTGTCTATTCATCGGCACTTGAACACTGCACTTGTATTCTGCACTTGATCTGCGCTTCAACCATTCTGTACTCATTGCATTCCTCTGCACTTGATCTCTGTGCTGCTCTTGCTCCAAGCTAGTGAATCAGCTTGGTGTTCCCTACACTCTGGAAGTAAACTGCTGAACCTGCTTGGGCGTCCCCTTACTGTTCCAGCTAGATATCTTCGACCAGTCCAGCTCAGGCGTCCCCTTACTGTTCCAGTTTGGATATCTTCAGGTCTACTCCAAACTAAGTAAGCTGAGCATAGAGCGTTAGTACAATAGTAGCAGATTTTGTGTGAATCAAAACTTAGATTCTGATCTGTAAAAATAGATCCAATAGATACAAAAGAAGCCCGATAAATAATCATTTGGATCAAAGCCTCAATGTCAAGAAATTAGTCCTGATGAGTTGTTGATGAATAGATTAGTACTGACAACATTTGAATATGCAGAATGATGAGAGGTCAATTCATAGCGATTCAAGCGTTGGATTATGATTTGTTGCATTCTTAGTCAAACTTTGTAAGGAAGTCTATTTAATGAGCCCAGCGGTCAAGAATCCTGGGCAAGAAGAGAGGGAGACAAAAGTAAAGAAGAACAAACTGCAGATAGGAAGAGATAAGAGAGTAATGGATAATTTAAATTTTGGTGAAGACAAAAGATCACCTAAGTAAATCAGTTCAGAGATTAAACGATCATATCATGTCAGAGCTTACTGCGTTGCTTATTCAGATCATATTGGAGCTAAGCTGAGTAAAGACAACTCAGCTCAAGGTATTCAGATCACAGTTTGGCTAAATCATTTTAGATCTTCAGATTAGGCCCTTCTCAGGGGAACAGTTTAGGCATTCAGATCAGGCATTCAGTTAGTTACTCAGATCGGGTGATCATCTCAGCTTAGAGCAGTTCAGTACATAGAGGTCAGTTTGCAATAAGATCTAGTAATTAGTTTAGATGAGATTGTTTCATATCAGGAAAAAGCTCATCAATCCATTCAGTTTTTCAGTTTAGAATACTTGACAAAACAAGCTCAGAGTTTCGACTTAGACAAGATCAGCTTAGAAGCAATCAGCTCGGAGATTATCAGCTTAGAACGTCTATAAGATCAGATCAGGAATTTTAGGGTACGATTAGATTTTGAGGTATAATATCTGAGTATTAGCTTGATTTGATGTGTTGACTTCTCAGGATATATTATAGTCGTAGTGACTACTTTTAGCAAATTCAAGATAGGCCAAAGATCTGGTATCAACTGATAACAACTGATGTATGCTAAAAGAGGAAAGTATTTTTTAATGTAGTCGTGCAAAAATAGTACAAGAATTAAAAGAAGAAAAATCATTTGGATCTATACGAATTGTCTACGGGCAACATTTATTAACGTTGGATCCAAAGATTATAAATTGGAGAAGCTAATCAGTTCACACAGAGACGCGAAACAGACATTCTACGAACCTTAGCCAAACGAAACCAACTCAGAAAGTAATTTGCTATTCAATTCTGTATATGTTTTCAGCTCGTTGTTGAAACTTAATTTGGCTTTGTACTAATTAAATTTCTTATTCCTGATAGAGCGTCACACTAAACGTAGCTTGCGAGCTGTTGTACTGTGAGACTATGAGTTCAGCTCGGGTGTGTCCTGATTGATCGGATTAGGATACTCTGTATTTTAATAAAAGTCTTCTATTGGAAATCCTTCATTGTTAGGAAGAAGGGGAGACCTAGAAGCGTTGCTTCGAACTTTCATAAACAAATCTATATTTCTATCATCTTTTATTTCACGCATTCATTTTACGTTCACAGTTTGATTGAACTTTTCAAATAAAATACTTTCATTGTTCAATAAAAACTGAGTGACTGAGTATGGACATTTGGCTGTTAACTCAGCTAATTTGCAAACAGTTTTAAAACATAATTTTTAAAGGAGTTATTCAACCCACCTTCTAAACTCCAAGCTTACTATTTTCGATCCTAACAAGTGGTATCAGAGCTTGGGAACTCAGTCTATCAAACTTTCATAATGGTTTCACATATCTTTATAATATGGCACCATCCACATCATTTAACAAAATTCCTATGTTTTCAAAAGAATATTATGATGACTGAAAAATTTGTATGCAGGCACATTTAGCCGCACAAGACGATGATATATGGTTCGTTATCACAGACGGACCAATGAAGATTATGAAGATGAATACTGCTATTGCAATCAGATGGGGCTCCAAATATGGTTGAAAAATCCAATTAGAATGGACGGCAGAGGACAAGCGAAAATCCAACCTGGATAATGTTGATAAGGACATTCTCTACAAAACTCTAGACAAGAACACGCTCAGTAAGTTCAAGACTTGCACCACAACAAAAGAAATATTTGAGAAGCTCACCCAATTATGTGAAGGGAACGAGCAGACCAAAGAAAACAAGCTTGTTGTGGCCACTCAGAAAATTCGACTCAATCAAAATGAAGGCCGAAAAAATGATGACTGAATTTGATGAACGCTTCAACAACACAGTGATTGAGCTCACGGCCCTTGGAAAGGAGTACACCAACAGGGAGGTGAACCTGAACATAATGAGCTCTTCCCAGATATTGAGATGTAAAGACTATGGCAATGAGAGAGTCCAAGTGTAACGCCCGGGAAATCCGTAAATCCACGAGATATTTATTTAGAAGGGTTTAACTGTTATTCTATTTTTGAGCTTAGCCTTTCAGCTTTCGCCTGAGCTGGATCCATCGGCTTTTATCTGACGGTTCACGGACGGTCCGGTTCGGCGGGAGCCAACGGAAGCACGATACGGTTCTCAGTTTATATATATATATATATATATATATATATATTTCAAAAATGATTGCAGTGGCATGCTTACAGCCCAGTTAAGGCAATTTAAATGCTGTTAGCACGCCTAAAAAGCACTGTAATGATTTCTGTTGGCGTGAACGGGATTGGGCAACGCTTGCTATGCCCAACTGCTGTATTAGCAAGGCTGCAAGGGTGTTGTCCATACCACAAACCAACCAAAATACTTTCTTCAGAGATAGTAGACAATCGTGCTTGTGGAATATTTCTTAGCCGGAGCTGATCCCTGCAACACGCCAACTAGCAAAGGCAAGTAAATCTGTTTCTTGCTGCTTCCATGAAAGCATAGTATTGTTCTTTCGTTCTGTGTGCTTTCTGTTGCTCTTGTCAGAGTTTTAATCTTTGTTTTAAAAGTTTCCAGATGATTTTATGATCTGTTTGCTGCTGTGGTTTCAAAATTAAAAAGAAGGTTTTTAAAAATTTGACAGAAAAGTTTAACGACAGCAAGATGTCGTTTCTTTCAAAATGATTGGGTTGTACGAAGGTAACTGCAGCGCAGAATTACTTGTGTGCTTCCAGAATATAGGTTAAGCTGAATGATAGTGATTAGTTTCTGAGCAGATAGGCAGAGCTGGTTTAGTTGGAACTCGGTTCTGGACGGATAAGCTTAGCCAATCTGTTTGAATCTCTCTGAACTGATTTTACGTTCCTAAGCTGTTATCTCATTCTCCGAGTTGATTTACGTTCCTAAGCTGTTATCTCTTTCTCTGAGCTAATTTTTCGTTCCTAAGTTGTTATCTCTTTCCTTGAGCTGTTTTTACGCTTATAAGCTGTTGTCTTCTTCCCTGAGCTATTTTTACGCTTGTAAGCTGTTGTCTTCTTCCCTGAGCTGTTTTTACGCTCGTAAGCTGTTGTCTTCTTCCCTGAGATGTTTTACACTCGTGAGCTGTTCTTCCATTCTGAGCTAAATTCAGAGTTTCCAGAGCTGTGTTCTGACATACAACCAGCAGTATTTTAAGCAAAAAAAAAATTCTTTTATCAGTATGAACTACTTGCGTGCGATCTGTAGTGCAAATATTTTAATGTAAAAAGGGCGATGAAATGAAGGAGCTAGGCAGAAGTTTCCCCGCCACATTTATAGTTTTAAAGGAAGTAATTTTAAAGTTTTTCATGCTTTGTGGCAAAGAGAACAGACGGTCAGCTTAGGAAGGGGAGGGTGCTGGTTGATGAACCATTGTGACCCTTCAAACAAGAAGGACTAGGATTATGGGTTGATGCCTGTATACCTCCCTTCACACAGTATAGTACGGGATTAAATTCCTAGAGGCCTGATATCAGATGAGCTTGATCAAGCGACCCGACCTAAGGAGAACTTCTGCGCCACATCTGAACATAAAAGTTTATGGGTTATTTTTATAACCGCAGTTTTTGAAATTGTTGTTAAATGCTTACTTCCTTTAAGTTTAAGCTTACTATTAGTTTTTGTGTGAGCTTCGTTACTACCAGATTAACCTGCTGAGACCCTAGGCTCACTAGCTTTCATGGTTGCAGGTGAGGATGTTGTTTGAGAGTTGGGACAGCATGAGCTGGAGCGGACGAGGATCTGTGTTTATCAATGGCTTGCATTTCCGTGATGTTTTATGCTATATCATGTCTAGTTTTCGCGTTAAAAACAGAGTTGTATCAGATTTTTGCACTTCGGATTATGTTCTAAACTGATTTTGAATTATCTATGTCAAGAAATTTCATGATAGCCTTCGTGTTGGTCCCTTAAACGGGGGGGTGTTCGTGAGCTCTGCCACAACTCACGTAGGCTCTCTCACGGTCGAAACCCCAACCTCGTGAGTTACGTGCATTTAAAAATTTTGGATGGAAAAGCCAGCACGCAACTAAAACCAGATCGCATAAATATAGAACTAGCTCATCGCTAGACCAGCGCAGTGCATGAACCTGATTCTGACTGGTGATTTCAACCTACTCAATGAAAGAGACGAGCGATCTGGTAGAGTAAATACTTGAGCTGCAATATCTCAGTGTTCTTGAATTAAAGTTCATAGAGATACAGATTGACTAATGAAGTTAAATCATGCGGAAATAACTCAACCTGAACTCTTATATTCGAAAACTCTTTAAACAGTTTTTATGGGTAGTAAACAAACATGCAATGCGTATGTATGAATGCGGGAAGCAGTAAAGGAAATACGCCGAGGTTTGTTTATGGAAGTTCGGAGTAAACTCTCCTACATCTCCCCTACTTCCACAATCGGGAAGGATTCCACTAGAAGGCTTTGATTACAGTGACCCTTCGCTGCAACCCACTCCTACGACCCGCAGCCGCAAGAACTCCTAGCAACACCACTGCACACTAAGCCCGCAAGCTTTGTGTCTAACTCTACTTCTTTAATGCCTCAGTGAGAAAGGCTACACAGACTTCTTTAACGTCTCAATGCGAAAGACAACACACACTTCTTTAACGTCTCAGTACGAAAGACAACTAGACTTGTTTAACGTCTCTATCCAAAGACTACAATGGAGAGTTTTCAAATTGATTCACTCATTTTTCCATTTCGCTCAACTCTTGAATATATGAGTGAATCATGTGTGAGATTACAGTGTATACTTAATCTCTCAAAGATAAAATCTCACACTCTGGGAAGTTCTCCTATTCGAGTTGGTTTTCCCAATATCTTCCCAGAGCTTGTGTTTTGTGTTCTTATATGTTTATAGTTTGGTCCGCACAACACTTCGCTCTTCTTGCGCTCTTCTTTTCTTTTTGTGCGCCTTTTACTCTCTCCTTTCCTTCACTCTCTCTTCTGCTTCTGCTCTGTTATTTATAGCCTGACACGGAGATCAATCCATTGGACACAAAGTAGTAGACCCTGAAAGTCTTCTGACACAGTTGTACTTTGAGTCCTTTATCCATAAATGCGTTGCAGGCTTTTCTTTACTTTAGGCACGTGAGCACTATACTTTGAGAAGACATTACAAGCAAGTCGATTTGAATACTAATCAGTGTATGTCGTATACCATTGTATTCAAATATCCTTGCTCGTACATTTGATAGCATCTGTCATGCTATCTGAGCTGGTTTGACCTTAACCAGCTTGCTAACTTGTTCATCATTCTGGTCTGCGTAGAGCTGGTCTTGTTCGAGCTGGTTGCTTCTTCCAGATGTTCAAATATCTCTTCTTCTCCTCTCGTTTGCAACCGCTTTAGAGCAACTTTTTTATTTTCTCTTGTCATCTGCTGATGGATCTGTTTTGACAGATCCTGATTAAGTTTTGAATTACACAAAACCTATTATTGTGTTTCTAACAATTCCACTTGAGTGTACAGGTTTTAGGAACGAAGAATAATATCAGCAGGAAGAAGCATATTGCGCAAAGAAGATAAGCTATTATTCTAGCTATCGAAGAAGATGATGAACAGTCGAAGAATCTGTCCAGCCGATGGTTCAAGTTTAAGATTCAGCAGTTGGTTTGATGTATTCACTTAGACGGCAGCTGGATTAGCAATGGAGACGTCCAAAATTGAATCAGTTTTTCGTAATCAGGCGGAGGCCAAGTTGAACCAGCTGGAGCATAGTGAACCAGCTGGAACGATGACAACCAGCTGCACGCGCTAAAGAGCGAAGTGAATCAGCTGGAACAGGAATTGAGAAGTCTGCTTGAGAAATAGATCTAAGAAGAAGAGTCCAGTTGCAAAGTACTGTTGACAAATCTGTTAACAGTCGCTATTCAAGAAGCTAAGAAGAATCGCAAGCTGGAGCTGGAACGATAAAGATCAGCTGGAGCGCTAAGTGTAGATGACATCAGCAGTGACATCATCATTCAGCAGGAAGCTACAGTGATCAGCAGGAAGCTATCAGCAGATGAGAAGAGAAGTGAAAGAGATGAAGCGACGTCGTGCTGAAGAATCAGCAGATGGTTTAGCGTTGATGACGTCATCGGTGACGTCATCATAATCAGCATATGGTTTGAGTCCAGCAGTTGCAAGATACCAGCAGGTAGCTTGTACATCCAGACGCAAGAGAGAAGCGACGTCGTAGAGGAGGAAATCCAGTCACAAGCTACTGTTCACCAGCAGATGATTTTTGGAGATAGCGATAGCAAAACGATGTCGTTTACATAAGTTGATACGAAAGCGTTTTGCCCTTGCGATTCAGCAGATGCTCTTTGCGTTGATAACCAGTCGCAAGAACCAGTCACAAGCGTTTGATCTAACCAGCTGGACAACCAGACGCAAGCAACATCACATCCAGTCGAGAGATTCAATGAACCAGCTGTTGCTATGAATCCAGTCGTAAGCTTTGCGTATCCAGTCGACATGGAATCCAGTCGCAAGAAAGCAGATGTAATGGAGAGTTACAATCCAGACGCAAGATTCCAGTCGCAGTATTTAAAGAATTCAGCAGAAGCGCAAAGCAGTAGTAGACATGAATCAGCAGCGAAGCAGTTGACAATTTACGAAGAGTTATCAAAGCTGGATGTCAACTGTTGAGCTCAATTCAAATGGCGAAAATGACAAGAAGCCTGCAAAATAAAAGGACACAAGTACTATTCCCTATCGGTACTTTACAGAACAATTTTGAACGGGAAGAATTTTGTGTCCAACGGGATTATTTGAATAGAGGCTTATATATTCGAGAAGCGCCATTGAAGAAGGTTGACGAGTGAGAGAGATACTGTTGGTTGGAGATAACCAGAGCGTTGTTGTTGAAGTTAATCGCACGGTGCACCAACAGAGGGAAAATGAATCTGAAGTGAAGCTGTCAACTATCATACGAGAGAGAGCTGAATTGTAGTTGACAGTGGAGCTAGAATTAGCTTGTTAGAGCATTTCCCTAGTGTGTGAGAAACAGAGAGTTGAGAGCTTCATTGTAACAATCTCACACACAGAGATTCATTCACATCCTTTGGTGAATGAATCTCAAAACGTTTCAAATAGTCCCGTCCAAGCACGATGACGTAAAACTCATGTGTATGTAGTCAGTCACACAGTTGAGGCTGGTATGCATTTGTGGAGTCTAGGAGTTCTCACAGCTTCTGGTTGTGGGATCGGGTCTGTACACGAATTTGTAAGATCAAATCTTCTAGTGGATCCTTCCGAGGTGGAAGAAGGGGAGATGTAGGACATTGAGGTCTGAACTTCCAGAAACAAACCTGCTGAGTATCGTGTTCTTCATTCATTCAGCATTCGTCTTACTTTAGCACGCATACACATTGCATAACAAATCAGCACTTGCATTTTATACTTAGCATCACATACAGTTAGCACACTAGCACTTGCAAGTCTCGAACAGATTTATGTTGTACATAAATCTGTTTGAGTTGTTTTAAAATATAGGATTCAGTTCTGGTATTTTCCGCATGATTTTTAAATCATACCAGATCTGTCTCCGGTGCTCTTCTGGTGAGTTTTTATGTGTTCAAGTAGAGCAGGTTGTTCTTGAACGAGCACTGATTTTAAAACACATGTGCTATGTTTTTAATGTTTTAACTATTTTGAGAAGCTTTTATATGAAGGCCAGTTAATCTGTTTTAATATAGAACCGGTTTTTCGCTTGATGAACTGTCGGGATGCGCAATGTTTTAACTATTTTGAGAAGGCTTAGTATGAAGGCCAGTTAATCTGTTTTAATATAGAACCGGTTTTTCGCTTGATGAAATGTCGGGATGCGCGAGTCCCGGGCAGATGCCAAGCTTCTATTTTCGTTGTGCTGTAAGATCACTTGGAGCGAGGCTCAGTGACAAGCACATGGGGCGAGATGGAAGAAGGAAAAATCTGAGCTGTTCTCTGTTTACTGGTTCTTTATATATTTAAGCAACTCAGTAGCACTTGTTCATTTCAAATATTTCGATGCTCTGATTTGTTTTTAAATGTTCTGTTTTGCGGATTCCAGCTGATGCCCAAAATTTTGCTTTTAAAAATGATTTGAGCTCATGTTATAAAAGACAGGGAGAGTGACGTCACTGTCTTTGATAATTTTGAGTTATGCATCAGTTCAGCTTTTGAAAATCATATACTGTTGCATATGGTGCTTCCCAAAGCTGTTTTGTTTTTCAAAGATTAAAACTCCTGCTGTTACATTGTTTTTGTTGTAACAGTGTAGGGAGAGTTTTGTTTTAAATATCGGAAAGACCAGCAGTTCACTCTCTTTTTGATTCCCACAAAAAGAGAGAGAATTGTTAGAACATGCATCGTTTATTTGAGCTTTTGTGTAAATCAAAAAGGGAGAGATTGATGGATCTGTTTTGACAGATCCTGATTAAGTTTTGAATTACACAAAACCTATTATTGTGTTTCTAACAATTCCACTTGAGTGTACAGGTTTTAGGAACGAAGAAGAATATCAGCAGGAAGAAGCATATTGCGCAAAGAAGATAAGCTGTTATTCTAGCTATCGAAGAAGATGATGAACATTCGAAGAATCTGTCCAGCCGATGGTTCAAGTTTAAGATTCAGCAGTTGGTTTGATGTATTCACTTATTTCAAGAAGCTAAGAGAATCGCAAGCTGGAGCTGGAACGATAAAGATCAGCTGGAGCGCTAAGTGTAGATGACATCAGCAGTTACGTCATCATTCAGCAGGAAGCTACAGTGATCAGCAGGAAACTATCAGCAGATGAGAAGCGAAGTGAAAGAGATGAAGCGACGTCGTGCTGAAGAATCAGCAGATGGTTTAGCGTTGATGACGTCATCGGTGACGTCAACATAATCAGCAGATGGTTTGAGTCCAGCAGTCGCAAGATACCAGCAGGTAGCTTGTACATCCAGACGCAAGAGAGAAGCGACGTCGTAGAGGAGGAAATCCAGTCGCAAGCTACTGTTCACCAGCAGATGATATTTGGAGATAGCGATAGCAAAACGATATCGTTTACATAAGTTGATACGACAGCGTTTTGCCCTTGCGATTCAGCAGATGCTCTTTGCATTGATAACCAGTCGCAAGAACCAGTCGCAAGCATTTGATCTAACCAGCTGGACAACCAGACGCAAGCAACAGCACATCCAGTCGAGAGCTTCAATGAACCAGCTGTTGCTATGAATCTAGTCGTAAGCTTTGCGTATCCAGTCGACATGGAATCCAGTCGCAAGAAATCAGATGTAATGGAGATTTACAATCCAGACGCAAGATTCCAGTCGCAGTATTTAAAGAATTCAGCAGAAGCGCAAAGCAGTAGTAGACATGAATCAGCAGCGAAGCAGTTGATAATTTACGAAGAGTTATCAAAGCTGGATGTCAACTGCTGAGCTCAATTCAAATGGCGAAAACGACAAGAAGCCTGCAAAAGAAAAGGACACAAGTACTATTCCCTGTCGGTACTTTACAGAACAATTTTGAACGGGAAGAATTTTGTGTCCAACGGGATTATTTCTGAATTGCAGTTGACAGTGGAGCTAGAATTAGCTTGTTAGAGCATT
This sequence comes from Dorcoceras hygrometricum, assembly GCA_001598015.1. Lineage (NCBI taxonomy): Eukaryota > Viridiplantae > Streptophyta > Magnoliopsida > Lamiales > Gesneriaceae > Dorcoceras > Dorcoceras hygrometricum. Next base: position 208,328 of record KV011870.1, read on the forward strand.
TCCCTAGTGTGTGAGAAACATAGAGTTGAGAGCTTCATTTTAACAATCTCACACACAGAGATTCATTCACATCCTTTGGTGAATGAATCTCAAACCGTTTCAAACAGTCCCGTCCAAGCACGATGACGTAAAACTCATGTGTATGTAGTCAGTCACACAGTTGAGGCTGGTGTGCATTTGTGGAGTCTAGGAGTTCTCACAGCTGCTGGTTGTGGGATCGGGTCTGTACACGAAGTTGTAAGATCAAATCTTCTAGTGGATCCTTCCGAGGTGGAAGAAGGGGAGATGTAGGACATTGAGGTCCGAACTTCTAGAAACAAACCTGCTGAGTATCATGTTCTTCATTCATTCAGCATTCGCCTTACTTTAGCACGCATACACATTGCATAACAAATCAGCACTTGCATTTTATACTTAGCATCACATACAGTTAGCACACTAGCACTTGCAAGTCTCGAACAGATTTATGTTGTACATAAATCTGTTTGAGTTGTTTTAAAATATAGGATTCAGTTCTGGTATTTTCCGCATGATTTTTAAATCATACCAGATCTGTCTCTGGTGCTCTTCTGGTGAGTTTTTATGTGTTCAAGAACAAGAGGTATTGCACCTCAAGTGTTGTAGCAGCGCGCAAAATTTTCTAAAGTCTTTTAAATGCGCGGCTGCTGATCCCATTTTCGGACCAACATCTACTCTTGTCCAGCTGGTTTGTCCTTAACCAGCTGGTCTCTAATCTGCCGTCTGTATCTAGGCAGATTCTTCATTTGAGCTGTTCCCCAAGCTGGTCTGCTTCAAAGTTCTTCTGGATGAATGATGAGTTGTGGCAGTGTGCCCATCCAGCTCGCATCTGCCCATACCAGCTTGGCTCAATCGAGACTTATCGAGTACCCCTTGCATACAGATTCTTCCTCTGCTCCAATAGTGTGGGTTACCTCGAACTCGTTTAGCCTCTCACCCAAACAGCTCCGCTCTACACTTGAACACCACCCTTGTACACTGCACTTGATCTGTGCTTGAGTCGTTCTGCACTTCAACATCATGCGCTTGAAATCTTCTATTCTAAATAATCTGCGCTTGATCTCCGTGCCGCTCCTACTCCAAGCTGGTGAACCAGCTTGATGTTCTCTGCACTTCTGGAAGTAAACTACTGTACCAGTTTGGGCGTCCCCTTACTGTTCCAGCTAGATATCTTCGACCAGTCCAGCTCAGGCGTCCCCTCACTGTTCCAGTTTGGATATCTTCACATCTACTCCAGTCTTAGCAAGCTGCGCATGTCACGTAGAGCGTTAGTACAATAGTAGCAGATTTTGTGTGAATTAAAACTTAGATTCTGATCTGTATAACTAGATCCAACACTTAGTATTTCAGTTGGTATTCTTCTGTACTCTTTTACCCGTATTCTGTGCTGAGAACTATTTGTCATTTGATTGTACGGTCTGTGTCGATCGAGATTGATTTAACAGACCAGAGCGAAATCCTTACCCAGAACCAGTACGCTTCTGTGCTGGAAATCCTCCGAGCTGATCCAGCCCGCGTGTCGCTACACTCCGAGCTGATCCAGCTCGCGTGTGCTTCACTCGAGCCGATTCAACTTAGTTTCCCTCTGAACCATTAAAGCATCAACGAGTTTAATCCTTCAGTTTTAAATCGCATAATCGCCTCGATCGTCTGTATTCCTTCAATAAAATTTTGAAATCCGAGAAAGAAGTAAGCTCCCTGTAGTGCTATAGACATCTTTTTTTGTAAAATTGATGGACTTGGGCTCTACAACATGGACCTCAATAAGCTAGAGCCACACGATTTATTTGCTGATTTTAAGGCCTATGAATTTGAACTGGAAACTAGATCGGAACAAGGACCTTTCACATCTCAACCAACAAAGGCCTTAGCTGTAACAGAATAAAAGCCATAGAAGACAACTGAGTAGATAAAAAACGATGTAATGCCCCTCTTCGTTAAGAAGTTTATGAAATTTATGAGAAGAACTCAATCACCCTCTTTCTCAATTAAAACACATAAATCTAAACAAAATACTACTGACATGAATTGCTTTAATTGTGGCAGACCAGGACACTTTACTGCGGACTGCTCAAAGCCAAAGAAGGATGATAGAAAGACTTCAAACTGTAGAAGACATCATTCTGATAAGAAACCGTATATCAAGAGGCTAGATCGCAAAGTACTTGTTGCAGAGGAAAGCAAAATCAAGTGGGCTGACTCTGATTCAGAAGAAAGTACCTCTGGCAGCTCATCAAGCGAAAACGAGCAAGAAGAGATTCAATGCCTAAAGGCAGATGACAACAGTGATGAGGTATTGGATTTCACAAATGCTATATTTACATGAGAGGATCTCGTTAATGCACTTAATGAAATGGTTCATGAGTACAAAAAGTTTTCTCGGACTTTCGAGGATGTTAAAGCTGAAAAAAAGTGTTTGAAAGACAAGTCGGATGAGGCAAGCTGTTCTCAGACAGTCTAAAGACTGAGTTAAATAAGCTAAAAACAGAGAATGAATCTTTGAGATCTAAGTCTAACGAGCTCACATCTGAAAATGATAGATTAAATCAAGTGACGAGCTCTTGGAAAAAATCATCTATTTCATTAAGCAAGCTGCATGAAGTCCAGAATCCATCTAATGACAAGAATGGATTGGGCTTCAGCTCCAGTGAAAGCAGCTCTATTGATACTCAATCAAATCTGGCTGATGACAAGCTCAAAAAGATGAGTTTTTTTTTCAAAGCTAGTGTGATACATAATACCCTCGAATCGGTTAAGTATGATGATCATAATATGTCTAAGCTAAAATATAAGGGAAAGTTTGGTATAGGTTATGCTCAACCTGAGAACTCCAAGCCTAACTGGCTAAAAAACAGACTGGACAAGGACCAAGAGAAAGTTGGTTCACAATCGTCTGATTTGCATCAGCAAAGGCGTATTTCAATGAAGGTAAGAACGCATAATAGACCGGTTCAGCAAAGACACGATATGTATGGTCAAAATACAAAACCAATGTTCGACAGATCACACAATAATTCAGCACGCACCCTTTTGGACACATACACGGGAAAACCTATCAAGTTAATTCAAGTATCGGTTCCGAAAGGGTTAATCCAATCTGGACCCAAGTAAAATTGGGTACCAAAAATTTATTTTCGGCTTACAGATGTTCAAGAGATCAGAATGGTATCTGGACAGTGGATGCTCCAGACACATGACCGATAATATCAGTTGCTTTCAGACACAACAAAGGACCAAAAATCGTCTTTAGCGATAACTCAACAGGTGAAACTATGGGCAAGGGTAAGATTGTCCATGGTAATATTATTATCAATGATGTGCTTCTTGTTGAAAAACTTTTCTATAATCTGATCAGCATTAGTCAATTGTGATAATGATTATGTTGTAAATTTTCACAAACACATATACACAGTTCAGAACCCAACTGGTATGACTGTTCTAACAGGACACAGGTCGGTAACACTTACAAGGTAAATTGGCCAGAATAGCTGGTGACTGAACCTACTTGTTTGGCTGCTAATACTTATAAATCGTGGTTGTGGCATAAACGCATGAATCATAAAATTTTAAAACTATAGCCAGTCTGTGTAAGCAAGATTTGGTCATTGGCCTACCCAAAATTGACTTTAAGCAAGATTTGGTCACTGGTCCACCCAAAATTTACTTTAGAAAAGATATACATTGTTCAGTATGTCAGCTCGAAAAGCAAGTCATGTCTAATTTTAAGAACAATGGTTGTAACTCTTCTTACCGGATCTTGGAGTTGTTGCACATGGACCTAATTGGCCCTGTCCAAGTAACCAGCTTAGAGGGAACAAAGTATACCCTAGTGATTGTCGACGATTACTCCAGGTTTGCCTAGGTAATACTTTTAAACTCAAAAGATCAGACAATGAACCAACTGATAAATGTTTTAAATTGACTTCAAATGAGAAATCTTCTTCTATCTATCGTATTAGGAATGATTGTGGTACTGAGTTTTTAAATTGAAAATTATCCTCCTATCTTGAACATAAAAGAATAAGATATGAGTTATCTACGGCTAGGTCACATCAACAGAACGGGCTCTCTGAGCTCCATAATCGTACTTTAAAGAAGCTGCGAGAACTATGCTTGATGATTCCGGGAGTTCTAAAAAATTTTGGGCTGAAGTGGCGAACACTGCATGCTATACACAGAACAGATCTATTATTAGCAAGAAATATCACAAGACACCGTATGGGATCTGGAATGGCAAGCTACCAAACATTGCATATTTCAAAGTTTTTGGTTGTCGATGTTACATTCATAATAATGGTAAAATGAATTTAAATACTTTTGATGCACATTATGAAATTGGAATATTTCTTGGTTATTCAGCTGTCAGCAAAGCTTATCACGTTTTTAACAATAGAACGCTGACCGTTGAAGAGTCAATACATGTTAAATTTGATGAGTCTAGTTTTTCTTCAAATACTATTGCTTCTCTTAATGATATCAGAAATCGATTAGAATCTACTAATCTCCTCGAATTAAGAGATGAGTTACAGGATCGAATACCAGCAGAATTCATCCAAGTTGATCCAGCAGAAGACATCCACGCTGCTCCAATAGAGGAACCCAAGTTATTCCAGAAGCTGAACCTCAGCCTGATAATGCTGACGAGGCTCCAGCTGATCCAGAACAAGAGACTCAAGTTGTTTCATTCACTGAAGATCCAGTTATCAGCTTAGATGATGAGAACGAAGGAACTAATATACGTGAGGAAGCAACAGCCTCATACAGACCTGCTTTCCTGTGGATAGAAATCATCCACCGAACTGGTCATTGGTAACCCTTCTGCATCTCTTAGGACTTGAGGTCAGATGATATATGAATATTTTAACTCTGCATTTATCTCGTATATAGACCTACGAAGATATATGACGCCTTAGCTGACCCAATCTGGATAGAAGCTATGCAGGAGGAACTTAGTCAGTTTTAACGTAGAAAAGTATGGCACTTAGTTTTTAGACCAACCAATCAGACCGTAATAGGAACTAAATGGGTCTTTAGAAACAAATTAGATGAAAATGGAAATATTGTAAGAAATAAAACCAGATTAGTGGAACAAGGTTATCGACAGGAAGAAGGAATAGACTTTGATGAGACTTTTGCACCGGTAGCCAGATTAGAAGCAATTTGCATAGAATATGCTGCTTCTAACTTTTTTAAAATCTATCAGATGGATGTTAAAGTGCATTCTTAAATGGCATCCTAAACAAGAAAGTGTATGTTGCACAACCTCCTTCTTCATAGATCATACCAGACCAGATTATGTTTATTAATCTGTACGGTCTGAAACAATCACCAAGAGCTTGGTATGATACCCTGTCCAAATTTTTAATTGATCATGATTTTATCATTGACTCAGTAGATAAGACTCTATTTAAATTTTTTAAAAATGATCATGTCTTATTGGTCCGAATTTATGGTGACGATATTACTTTGGTTCGACTAATCCTAAGCTGTGTGAAAAAATATCAAAGCTGATGCATGATAAGTTCGAGATGAGCATGATGGGGGAGCTAATATTTTTCCTAGGACTACAAGTCAAACATCTTGAAGATGGAATCTTTATCAATCAAGCAAAATATACAAAGGAACTTCTGAAGAAGTTCGGGACGGGAAAATGCTCTTTAGCAACTACCCCGATGAGTGCTTCAATCAAGCTATATAAGGATGAAGCTGGTACTGTCGTTGAGGTAACTTTGTATCATAGGATGATTGGGTCACTTGTGCCCGTTTCCAAACTGACCCAAATTAATCTCACTTTATTGGTGTTAAGCGTATCTTAAAATATATAAAAGACACTCAGAACGTGGGTCTTTGGTATCCCAGAGACCCCAGTTTCAATTTAATTTGTTACTCAGATGCAGATTACACACGATGTAAGATCGATTGGCGTAGCACGAGAGGAACTTGTCAGTTTTTGGGTGACATATTTAATATCATCTTTTATCAAGAAGCAGACATCCATACGTACAAAACTGAGACAGAGTATCTAGCAGCTGAGAGTTGTTGTGCTCAGATCTTATGGATTCAACAACAACTTCGGGACTATGGCGTTGATGCAGCTGAATCGTCCATCTTCTGCGATTACACCAGTGCAATTTCTATCTCAAAATCCTGTATTGCATTCAAGGACCAAGAATATTGACATATGACACCATTTCATAAGAGAACACGTGTTGAAAAAGGATGTTCGGTTGGATCATGTTCCAACAGATCAGCAAGTAGCTGATACTTTCACAAAACCTCTACAGGACGCTAAGTTTTCTTTCTTTAGAAATATTTTAGGTCTCTTAGATATGTTTAATTCAGTTCTGTGAACACTAATGCAGGGGGGAAAAAGTTAGCCAAAAAGATAAGAATTGAAGTCTACTATTTTTCTCCAATCTAGACTGGTCCGTGCTGATCTGATACAGCTTAGAGAAATATACAAGAGAAATATACAATCAGATCTTATCACGATGTTGCTCTAATGTTTCTACGCTGATATAGTAACTGTCGAATGGTTGAGATTATTGGACTTCTTAAATTCTTTTTAAATTGGACGGTTAAAATATTTTACATTTCAAACGTCTTTAAATCTAGAGTTGACACATTTCCACCTTAGTGTTCTCTCTCATCATTCATACACATTTTATTTGGTTATGTTTCTCTTTTCTTAGGTACACTTTCAAATTTACAAGTATTTTCGCTCTTCTCCTTACAGCCCTACCTTTTCCAAATCTACTAACACTCAAATCTTTGAAATGGCATCTTTTGTTAACAACGCATTGGAGGACAACTTTGAGTTCATACTGGCTATGGAAGACGATTGCATGGTTCAGATGTTTTGGTCGTTGATCGACTCAGGACTGCGAGGGGTTTTGGGGAGTTTTGGTTCCATCTATGAGGCCGCCTTGATCGAGTTCTTTGCAAATGCTACCTTCATCGGTGGAGAAATTATCAGCACTATTCAGAAGTTGGTAATCTCTCAGGAAATCTTTGCTGAGACCTTTCATCAGAGGGTATGGCTATTTTATCGGGGCATCCGGTGAAAGCTGTGGCTGATATGAAGGTGTTGTTCTGAGTGACAACTGTTCCGTTCAAGCCTTCTAGCAAAAAGAAAGAAATTAAGGTTGAATATAGGCTTCTCAATGATATTGTGGCCAAGTCGCTGACGATCAATGCAGGTTCTTTTGATGCGGTAACAACGTACTGATTTGAGATAATGGTGGCAATCAGTTCTGGTCTGAAGATAAATTGGTCGCATGTTTTGTTCAACGTTCTAGCCGCCATGGTGACCACCCCCGAAAAAACAAACTCAGGGATATGGAGTCCAGCTTAGTATGTTGCTGGAAAAGTTGGTTAAAGCGGACCTTGGGGATTCCATGGCTCTACACCCCCTTAAATTGTTGAACATCAAGTATGTTCACACTTACTTGAAGAAGAACCAAGCTTCTGTTTCCACCGTCACTGAAGGGAGCAAGCTTTCTTGGGATAAAGCAGCTGGGGCAGCTGAGCTAAAGAAAAAGCTGTCTGTAACAAAGAAAGCGACAGGGAACTATACTGTTCCAGTCCAATAACGTTCTGTGACCATCTCAGACGCAGACGAGCACCCCCTGGTGAAGCTAGCTGCAACCAGAACAGGTGGCCAAGCGAGCAAACGCAAAATCACTTTTGCACCATCTGATTCTGAGTCAACAGTTTTTTGAGTTTGCCTGAATAAAGAAAAACCTGAGGACGAAGAGGCATAGATTGGTGAAGCCAATATCTAAGGTCCAGGCTGAATCAATTCTCGCTTCTGTTCCTCTTAAACTAGCTGAGGCTGAGGCAGTCGACAAGTCTTCTCCGCCTTCCCCTCCAGTTAAGATTATCACAGATGATGAGGAGGCCATAGAATCAACTTTGAAAGACACTGCCAGTCACGTGGAGAACCAAAATTTGACTGTGGCAGTGTCTACCTCACTTGCAAATAACAAGGGTTTGGGAAGCACAATGAGCGGTGGTGGATCCAGTTTTCCTCCAATAGAGATCAAGGAGATCTATTGGGCGACCCTCTTCTTGCCCAAGATTGACCCTGCTGCAAAGGCAAGGAAGTTCTTTCTCTCATTGAACGCCGGTTGATGAACATTGCTTGCTGCTTATCAAGACATCAAGGACAAAGTGGACCCACCAATTCACTTGTTCGATAAATGGCGCAAATTCCGCACTGGCTTTAGGCTGAACAATATTACGTCTATGACGCTCGTGAAATAGATGGCTAAGAATCAAGATTCGTTGTTTCCATGGGCTGAGACAGAAAAGATATCTGAAATGCTCCAACGACGGGAGCTTATCTGGTTCAAGATGGTTGAGCAGCGTTTGCGCAAGGCTGTAGCAGATCATTGGAAGGACTTTCATAAGTATAAGCCATCTCCAATTGCGATTTGATGGCCCTCCGAGTGTTGGAAGCTGAACTGACCCAGGTCAGAGAGCGTGTTGGTTTCTATCAGGCTAAGGCTGACCTTCCTATAACTTTTCCCCAGAAGTCTACGGGCTGTGCTAACTCAGTGGACATAACTCCTGGTGTCTCCTGGCAAGAGTCAAAGCTCAGCTCGATCATCTCACCTTTTCTGAATCAGCTGAGCAACCTTATTTAAGCAAGACAGTGCCTGAGGAGCTCTGGTGATGGTGGTCAGAGAATCGGATTCTCACTCTGCTGAGCAAATATATTCTGACATTCCTCAAGTTTATGGAGCGGCTATGGCTCCAGTGGAGTAGCAACCGGCTCCAGTGGAGGAGCAACTGGCTCCAGTAGATGAGCAACAGGCTCCTGTAGATGAGCATCAAGCTCAAGCTGATTTTCTCCCTTCTAGTCCAACTAATTCTGGTATTTCTCTTTCTTCTTGTTCAGGTTCCGATAATAATGTGGAACATCAGGTTCCCAGCTCTTCAAGTTTGGAGATTGTATAGTTTACAGCATTGGAGCTGATACAGTAATGACACGAGGTCTTGCCCAAGCTGTCTCTTCATATCAACCGCCTATCTACAAGTACCCTCGGCACCATTTGATATTGTTTCTGAAATTACCACGATGAAAGGAGTCGTTGCATCTTTGGAATCCTCCATTCCGAAGATGTGGGATGAACAAGATTTTCTAAAATACAACTCTCAACGGTTCAGGCATGTGTTCTACATAGGGATGTATGATTTGGTGGCCAACATTAATACTACTCACTCGACGTTGGAAACCAATCTAGTCCGCCAAATTCATGAAAGCCATCAGTATCTGCTACTGAAATGACCTCACTCAGATCACAAGTTGCTGAAGTGGTTGATTGCCTTAAAGAACTCAGTGATGCCAAAAAGGGTGAATGTAGTAGTAAAAAGAGAAGGCTACTTTGATGGAACCAGCTCAGGGGTTTTGATTTGTTTTGCATAGCTGTCTGTATTTGTGAAAATATTTTACAAGTATAATAAAATCTCTTTTTCGTCATATGTTTTGTCATCACCAAAAGGGAGGAAATTGATGGATAATTTAAGTCTTGATGAAGACAAAAGATCATCTAAGTAAATCAGTTCAGAGATTAAACAATCAGATCAAGTTAGAGCTTACTGCATTGCTTATTAAGATCAGATTGGAGCTAAGCTGGGTAAAGACAACTCAGCTCAAGGTTTTCAGATAAGATTTTGGCTAAATCAGTTTAGATCTTCATATCATCTTAGGAAAGCCTTGTTCAGGGGAACTGTTTAGGCATTCAGATTAGGTACTCAGATCGGGTGATCATCTCAGCTTAGAGCAGTTAAGCACAAAGAAGTCATTTTGCAATAAGATCTAGAAATCAGTTTAGATGTAATTGTTTTCTTTCAGGAAAAAAACTCTTCAATCCATTCTGTTTTTTCAATTTAGAAGACTTGACAGAATAAGCTCAGAGTTTCGACTTAGACCAGATAATTTTAGTAGCAATCAGCTCGGAGACTCGGCTTAGAACATGTATAAGCTCAGGTCAGGGAACTTCAGGGTACGATCAGATTTTGAGGTACAATATCCGACTATTAGCTTGATTTGATGTGTTGACTTCTCAGGATATCTTATAGTCCTTGGGACTACTTTTAGCAAACTAAGGATAGACCAAAGATCTGGTATCAACTGAGAACGGTTGATGCATGCTAAAAGATAAAAGCATTTAATGTAGTTACGAAGAACATTACAAGCATTAAATACTCAACAGACAAATCCTTTGGATCTATACAGTTAATATTTATTACTGTTGGATTCAAATAGTATAAATTGGAGAAGCTAATCAGTTCACACAGAGACGCGACACAGATATTCTATGAACCTTAGCAACTCAAACGAAACCAGCTCCAGAAAGCAATTTGCTATTCAATTATGTACAAGTTTTCAGCTCGTTGCTAAAAATTAATTTGGCTTTGTACTAAATTGATTATTCTTGAGAGAGCCTCAAACTAATCGTAAACACAGCTTGGGAATTGTTGTACTGTGAACTGGAAGTTCAGTTCGGGTGTGACCTGACTGATCGGATTAGGATACTCTATATTTTTTAATCAAAGTCTTGTAGTGAAAATCCTTAACGTAGAACAAATATCTGTTTCTATCATCTTTTATTTCATACATTAATTTTACGTTCATTGTTTGATTGAACTTTTTCGCATAAAATACTTTTATTATCCAAGAAAAGCAGAGTGACTGAGTACGTGCATCTGGCTGTTTAACTCAGCTGATTTGCAAGCAGTTTTAAAACACAATCTTTAAAGGAGTTTATTCAGCTTCCCCTTCTAAACTCCAAGCTTACAGAGAGTTCTTCTCATCTCCCTAAAAAGTGTGAGAATACATTTGAAAGATCCACTATAAAGCTATTTCTCAAATACAACGTCACACATAAATAAGAGAGATATGTGTTACCATTTATGTTAAGTGATGGAGTCTTGGAATAGAGACGTTAAACAAGCGGATTGCGAGGTTATGTAATACAATCGAGAGATCGAGAAATTGAATCATGATTTGACTTACTTTTATTATCCAAGAAAAGCAGAGTGACTGAGTACGTGCATCTGGCTGTTTAACTCAGCTGATTTGCAAGCAGTTTTAAAACACAATCTTTAAAGGAGTTTATTCAGCTTCCCCTTCTAAACTCCAAGCTTACTATTTTCGATCCTAACAGAGAGTTCTTCTCATCTCCCTAAAAAGTGTGAGAATACATTTGAAAGATCCACTATAAAGCTATTTCTCAAATACAACGTCACACATAAATAAGAGAGATATGTGTTACCATTTATGTTAAGTGATGGAGTCTTGGAATAGAGACGTTAAACAAGCGGATTGCGAGGTTATGTAATACAATCGAGAGATCGAGAAATTGAATCATGATTTGACTAATATAAAGATCTAGCTATTGAATCATTGTTTTATTCATATAGATACTTGGTAGATGTCAGGAGTTTGGCATAGGTAGTGCATAAGTCCTATGACCAAAGTGGATTTGAAGAGAAAGTTCTATAAAAACAAAATTCTAGAAATCCTTCCATAAATGGAAGAAGTGGAGACATAGAAAGATTAAGTATTCGAACTTCAATAAACAAATTTGTCTTGATATTTCTTTAAATTACTACACTGTTATATTCATACTGTATTATCTTTACATATCATCCGGTGAAATATTTCAATTGTCTTCTTTTATATCATTTCACCGGTGAAAGCTTATTTGAGTAAGTGGATAAAATAACCAAGTGTTAGTTTGTCCAGAGAAGAACCAAAACATACAACAGTTTTATTCTGACAAAATTTTAAAGTACTGTAGCCGAACGGTCTTTACATAACACAGTTTATCAAAACCAAAGTTTTTCCGTTTTTATTCCTTGTATTACTTTCAAATATTTTCAAATATATAATCAGTTTTTTCAGATACTTATGTGGAGTGTCTTCGCTTGGTTGAAAATCAAGTTCGATATAGTTTTCGATGTTCAGTTCATCTATGTGCATTTCAATAACAAGAGTTGCAAGTATTCAAACTGTTTAAATTCTGAGATTTAACTTCAAATTTCCCAATCAACGTTTACATTGAAATTTTGGACATGCTAATTTTATGTTAGAGTAGATGCCCAACTAGCAAACTTGTGGCGTGTGGGTTTTATTGACTCTTGTACAAACGATCTTTATATATGATATTCGCATTTTCTATATATGGCATTCTTTACTTTCATTATGTGTGTAATGATTTACAATTGTGTTGAGTAAAGACCTAGAATACACTAAAGCGTATGTTAGATGTGATAGTGGGTATGACGGCTATCATGAAACACATCTAATAGTCGCTGTATATTCTGAACATGTTCCTAGTCGATTGGGCCGTCAAAATGAGGATAAGGCCACCCGAGTTCGAGAAGAGTATCTGCGATGCGAAGTACCATGTTTCATTGGTAGGGAACATTGTGATGTTCTGAGCATGCAGATAGATAGTGACCTGGTGATCTATCGAACTACCCTCCTTCGGACTTTCCAAGTGGTTACCATTTGTTGAGTGGATAAGTCCGAGGTCTTGATTGTACTGATTAGTCCTCACGACTCGAAATGTCATTGAGACTCTACATGATAGGCGTCTCACTTTGACCCGTTTGCCGACTCA
>KV011870.1:251098-272212 GCA_001598015.1 Dorcoceras hygrometricum
CTGCTATGGGATAGAGAATGTTTTGAGCTATTGGAAAGACAGCTCTCAGGTTGAGGACAGAGATGAAGAGCATGGTTATTTCTAATTTAATTAATTTAGTGTTTTCATACATGAAATACATATAACACTAAAAAAAATTCAGGATTCCACTGCAACAGGAGAGCCAACAGAATTTGGCAATTTAATGGACAAGAAGGTTCTTTTCAAAGTTCAAGTTAGGCATGATCAAATTCGTAGATTCAACGATTTGTAACTGTTGTAAAACGAATATAGACCAGAATATGGTCGAAAAATTATGTGGAGAAACTTTCGAGAGTCAGGTTTGGACTAATTTATTTCATCTTCGTTACATTTCTACACATGCATTGTAAACATTTTGCGTTTACACATGAATCTGATGTGCTTTCAAAACTGAACATTTCAGAAACTGGAGACTTTAAAGAGGTAAATTAATATTCTAAGAATTATAGGAACAAATACACAATAATTATCTAACAGATAGAATTTTTTTTTAGGTTATTTCCTCTGAGAATGAAGTATCAACTCCAGTGAAATCAATAAAAAATGGAGAGATTTCAAAAGGAATAGTGAATGAAACAAAAAGAGCACTAATTGATGAGTTTTCCGCCACCGCACCAAACAAAAAGTTGAAGACAATTATCAAGACGGAACAAGATTGATTTTGAAATTTGAAATAAGTTTTGTTTTGAAGTTAGTTTTGGTTTTTAAGTTTAAGACATGTGAAGCATTCGTACTGGGTATCATTTTGATATGTTTCTAAATTTCAATGAGATTGTTATATTTTTATTTAGTTATTGCCGTAATCCATATTCCAACTATTCTCACAAAGACCGAAACTAATTCGAATTAAAACTTTCAAGATACAAACTTTCAAAAACAGACTTCAAAACTATTTTAAATTTGAAGTTTCGAAAAACAATCTTTATATATTTACTTTGTATCTATCATAAAAAATATCTCTTCGACTACACAAAATAATAGTGAAGTAAAACTTTTTTTCCTCCAAAACTTATTTCGTACAGTCCTTCATAAAGTTCAAACTACATCAATTATAGGTTCATTTCCAAAGATTTGGCATGCCACAGAAAAAACTAATTCGAATTAAAATTTGCAAAATACAAACTTTCAAAAGACAGACTTCAAAACTATTTCAAATTTCAAGTTTCAAAAAACCATCTTTATATATTTAATTTGCATCTATCATAAATAATGTCTCTTCGATAAATGATCAAAATAATACTTCCGCTAGAAAATAAAGTATTGACGGCAAAATGTTTTCAGAACCTTCATGATTTAATACTAAATTATATGATTTTTAAAAATAATAATAAAAATTTGTGAATAAAGGATTTTTGAAATTAACGAATTAAAAATATTGAATTGATTACTCGCATCTAAATTAAAATAACTAATTTAAATTTAAAATTTTGAAGTAAAATATTTTTTCCTCCAAAATTTATTTAGTATAGTTCTGTATAAAGCTCAAACTACATCAATTGTAGTTTCATTTCCAAATATTTTGCATCCGACAGAAAAAATTAAGTGCGAAAATCATCAACTTAAAAGGTAAAATCAGCATAATATTTTTGGTAAATAAATATTTTAAATTTTTTTTAATATGAAACATAGTAACCTTTATTTGGTTATTTACAATTTAATGTTGTAAACTATTTTAAATTTGAAGAATTGAAAAATGTGTTCGTTGGAAATATTCCCATTAGTTCTCATTATGAACTAAACTAATTCAAATTCCAATTACTCTCACTAACACCGAAACAAATTCGACTTAAAACTTTCAAAATATAAACTTTCAAAATACAGACTTCGAAACTATTTTAAATTTCAAGTTTCAAAAAACCATCTTTATATATTTAAATTACATCTATCAAAAATAATGTCTCTTCTATAAATGATTAAAATAATTCTTCTAGAAAATGAAGTTTTGACGGCAAAATATTTTCAGAACCTTCATGATTTCATACTAAATTAATGATTTTTATAAATAATAATAACAATTTGTTAATAAAATTTTCCTCCAACACTTATTTAGTACAATTCTATATAAAGCTCAAACTACATCAATTGCAGTTTCATTTCCAAATATTTTGCATGCCACGGAAAAAAAATAAGTGAAAAAAATCATCAACTTAAAAGGAAAAAATCAGCATAATATTTTTGGTAAATAAATATTTTAAAAAAGTATCAATACTCGATGTATATCTCTAAATTTAATATGAAACATCCTTTATTTCCTTATGTACAATTTAATTTTGAAATCTATTTTAAATTTGAAGTTCAAAAAATTGGAAAGATGGCTCTTGAGTTGGGGACAGAAATGAAGAACATGGTTATTTCTAACTTTATCTAATTTAATTAATTCAGTGTTTTCATATTTGAAATACAAATAACACTAAAAAAAAATTCAGGATTCCACTTCAACAGGAGAGCCAAAAGAATTTGGCAATTTGGACAAGAAGGTTCTTTTCAAAGTACAAGTTAGGCATGATCAAATTCGTGGATTCAACGGTTTGTACACTGTTGTAAAACTGAGTACATACCACAATATGGTCGAAAAATTATATGGAGAAACTTTCGAGAGTCAGGTATGGACTAATTTATTTCATCTTCGTTACATTTTTACACATGTTGTTAACAATTGGGGTTTACACATGAATCTGATGTGCTTTCAAAACTGAACATTTCAGAAGCTGAGGATTTTAAAGAGGTAAATTTATATTCCAAGAATTACAGGAACAAATACACCATAATTATCTAACAAATAGAATTTTTTTTTTAGGTAATTTCCTCTAAGGACGAAGTATCAACTCCAGTGAAATCAACAAAAAATGGAGAGATTTCAAAAGGAATAGTGAATGAAACAAAAAGAGCACTAATTGATGAGTTTTCCGCCACCGCACCAAACAAAAAGTTGAAGACAATTATCAAGACGGAACAAGATTGATTTTGAAATTTGAAATAAGTTTTGTTTTGAAGTTAGTTTTGGTTTTTAAGTTTAAGACATGTGAAGCATTCGTACTGGGTATCATTTTGATATGTTTCTAAATTTCAATGAGATTGTTATATTTTATTTAGTTATTTTTTATTATAGTTATTGCCATAATCCATATTCCAACTACTCCCACAAAGACCGAAAAACAATCTTTACATATTTAATTGTATCTAATCATAATAAATGTCTCTTCAATAACTACTTTAAATAATACTGAAGTAAAACTTTTTTCCTCCAAAACTTATTTCGGACAGTTCTTTATAAAAGCTCAAACTACATCAATTATAGTTTCAAAATACAAACTTTCAAAACAGACTTCAAAACTATTTAAGTTTCGAAAAACAATCTTTATATATTTACTTTGTATCTATCATAAAAAATATCTCTTCGACTACACAAAATAATAGTGAAGTAAAACTTTTTTTCCTCCAAAACTTATTTCGTACAGTCCTTCATAAAGTTCAAACTACATCAATTATAGGTTCATTTCCAAAGATTTGGCATGCCACAGAAAAAACTAATTCGAATTAAAATTTGCAAAATACAAACTTTCAAAAGACAGACTTCAAAACTATTTCAAATTTCAAGTTTCAAAAAACCATCTTTATATATTTAATTTGCATCTATCATAAATAATGTCTCTTCGATAAATGATCAAAATAATACTTCCGCTAGAAAATAAAGTATTGACGGCAAAATGTTTTCAGAACCTTCATGATTTAATACTAAATTATATGATTTTTAAAAATAATAATAAAAATTTGTGAATAAAGGATTTTTGAAATTAACGAATTAAAAATATTGAATTGATTACTCGCATCTAAATTAAAATAACTAATTTAAATTTAAAATTTTGAAGTAAAATATTTTTTCCTCCAAAATTTATTTAGTATAGTTCTGTATAAAGCTCAAACTACATCAATTGTAGTTTCATTTCCAAATATTTTGCATCCGACAGAAAAAATTAAGTGCGAAAATCATCAACTTAAAAGGTAAAATCAGCATAATATTTTTGGTAAATAAATATTTTAAATTTTTTTTAATATGAAACATAGTAACCTTTATTTGGTTATTTACAATTTAATGTTGTAAACTATTTTAAATTTGAAGAATTGAAAAATGTGTTCGTTGGAAATATTCCCATTAGTTCTCATTATGAACTAAACTAATTCAAATTCCAATTACTCTCACTAACACCGAAACAAATTCGACTTAAAACTTTCAAAATATAAACTTTCAAAATACAGACTTCGAAACTATTTTAAATTTCAAGTTTCAAAAAACCATCTTTATATATTTAAATTACATCTATCAAAAATAATGTCTCTTCTATAAATGATTAAAATAATTCTTCTAGAAAATGAAGTTTTGACGGCAAAATATTTTCAGAACCTTCATGATTTCATACTAAATTAATGATTTTTATAAATAATAATAACAATTTGTTAATAAAATTTTCCTCCAACACTTATTTAGTACAATTCTATATAAAGCTCAAACTACATCAATTGCAGTTTCATTTCCAAATATTTTGCATGCCACGGAAAAAAATAAGTGAAAAAATCATCAACTTAAAAGGAAAAAATCAGCATAATATTTTTGGTAAATAAATATTTTAAAAAAGTATCAATACTCGATGTATATCTCTAAATTTAATATGAAACATCCTTTATTTCCTTATGTACAATTTAATTTTGAAATCTATTTTAAATTTGAAGTTCAAAAAACAACTTTTATATATTTAAAATTTATATCTATCATAACAATGTCTCTTCATAACTTTAAAAAATAATAATTCCTCTAGAATATGAAGTATTGAAAAATGTGTTTCAACTAATTCAAATTCCAATGACTCACTAAGATCAAAACTTACTCAGAATTAAAACTTTCAAAATACAGACTTCAAAAATTCTTTAAATTTGAAGTTTCAAAAAACCAATATATTTAATTTATATCTATCATAAATAATATCTCTTCGATAGCTGATCAAAATAATACTTCTCTAGAAAATGAATATTGACAAACGTGTCGTTGAAAATATTTCCAACTACTGTCATTATGATGAAAACTAATTCAAACTCCAACTACTCTCACTAAGATCGAAATAATTCAAATTAAACTGTAAATATATATATATATAAGAAATACTAAGTAAAATGTTTTTCAGAACCTTCATGATTTCATACTAATACAACTCTCTAAACTGCTACCATATATATGCATCTAAAATCCACAAATGAGATTATTTTGAAGAATTTTATCCCACCATATCTAATATTCACCAAATCCAATTGTTCCCGGAATCGAGTTCGAAATCTTTGTGCAGAAAATCAAGAAAGAATGAAGATGTTGACATCATCTACAATTTTAAATGACAAAAGACTGAAAAACAAATACTAGGCCAACGGTAATCTATCATTTCATGCTTTAGTTTATATATTCATATTTTTCTATAGATAAGTGTGATGATTTACCGTAATGTAGAATTGTAGTAACTGTTTAGTTTCTCCTTCTGCTATGATTTGTCCATCAAGTCACCAACATTTATCTGAAATATCATGTAGATATATGCAATAGGTAAGGATAGTAATAGTACTATGAAAATTTCAATGGTAAATAAATGCAAGACAAATATAAAAAAAGTATTTACCAAATGAGTACGAGGTATAAACGTCTATGATATATTCCCAACAAAAAATATTCATCCATATATAGAATCATTTGAATATCAGGAGGCCAAAAAAATTCCATCCAACAATGAAATTGTTTTCCTGTGCTAGATCCGAAGAATAAAATTAATAAAACCATAAAAAAAAGACTGCCTAAAAATGAAAACATGATAATATATATACAAAGAAAACACACGCTCAAAACATCCACTTATTATTACTATTTCAAGACACCAAAAACAAATCTATCAAACAAGGAAATTATTTTTCCGTTGATAGATCTATGATAGTTTACTCATAATTTATGAAAACATAAATGAAATCCCAAAAAAATGAAAAAAGAACAAACCTACTCACATGGTAAAAAATCTGTAATATTTATGTCGATTCTTATTTGTAACATGGGTAAAAATCTATCTAACAATAAAATTGTTTACCCATGATATATCTGAAGAATCTTAAACAAGAAATTTGATTAAACAATAAAAAAAATAAAAGTTTGAACATGACACATCTATGACCAAGAAAAAAGAACCACGAACATAAGAGTGATTTTTATTAACATTTGCCGAAAGAAAATCTATAAATGATGCCCAAAAAACGAATACATGACAGATCTTTTCCATAATCAAGGAAATTATAATTCCTCAACAGATCAGTATAATTTCTCTGTCGTTGTGTATATATATATATATATATATATGTATATATATATATATATATGTATATATATATTTTGCTTGCTGCTTGTTGCTGATATATGTAGTCTCTGTGCAAATATATCCGTTGGACACAAAGATGTACCCGTTGTAAAGGCTTCTGAAAAGTTCTGGCGATTTTGTACCTTGTGTCATTTGTCATTAAATGCTTTTACAGGCTTTTGTTGACTTTTAAGCTTCTTTTCATTAAATGCGCTACCATTGCTGACTTTTGAGCTCTGTGAACAGCGTATTTGACAATACAGCAAGTCAGTTTGAACTTGCAATACAATCTCCACAATAAAAACTACTTTGCTCGTCTAAGCTCGTCTGTTCGTTACTCTGAGCTGGTCGCTTCTCTGAGCTGGTTTCTCAACTGATCTCACCCAGCTGGTCTCTACCAGCTGGTTTCTCCCAGCTGGTTGCTCAGCTTATCCTGATTAACACTTCTCTTCTAATCTGTCTCAGCTGATGCTAATCTTTTCTTTCTGAGCACTGTACATCTTGTTCTCCATTGAACTGCTCTACGTTGCACTTGCTCTGCGCTTGGATGTATACTGCTAGATTAGTTCGGGCGTTCCCTTACTTTTCCACCTTAGACATGTCCTATACTGTATCAGCTCGGGCCTCACCGTTCCAGCTTGGACATATGAACAACATCAGTGTACTGTTCCAGCTTGCGTCCGATCTGGTCCAGTTCGCGTCTGTATGTTTCAGCACAACCGGCGCACTTAAATTAAATCATTAGTAAAATATCAGCAGGTTTTGTGTTAATCAAAATTATGATTATGATCTGTAAAACAGATCCAACACAGTTGCAAACCCAACCATGAGACACACTTACTCTGTTGTATGACACTAACATTTAGTCTTACAACTGTAACTTGTGAAATAAATTCAATCATTTTCTTAAATAATTGGTTTATATGTGCTAACTATTCAAGCCAATCATTTTTGAATTAATTCACACTTTGAAAAATATGTGGAGACTTGGGAAAAAATTATGAGTCTGATTTTTTTTTATCTAAACTTCACCTATAAATACCCATCCATTCTTCCAAAATCACACCAAAAACATTAATCCCTCTTCTATAAATATAAAATTATTGAAGTGATTTAGAGGATTTAATGGGAGATTAATTTCAAGGAGCTTTTATCATTGAAAGGAATATGATTAGTGACAGATTAGTGAGAGATTAGTGAGTTTGTAGTGTCAATTATCTTATCTTCTTTGTTATAATCAAGAAGCGATCTCCTTGAGTGTAATGAGATAACGTAGACTAATATAGAAGAACCATTATAAATATTGATGTCCATATTGTTTAAGTTTTTACTTTTATTCTTGTGATATTCCGTTGTGGATTTACCTCAAATTTTATATTAATTTCTCTGATATCCCAACAACCGATATTAGAGCGAGGTTCTCAAATACAAAATGAAGTCCTAGTATGCTCTGTGATCGTATTTTAGTCTAAACTTCCACATCAGAAATGGTTTCCTAGAAAATATTAGGGAAATAATTCTTTTATGTTTGGGTTTGACTATTAGTTCGTTCAAAGAAGTCACAAAAGATGGAAGTACGCATAAGCAAGATGATTAGCCTTAATGACTCTAGTTATCAAACTTGGAAGAGCAAGATGAAAGATATCCTACTGGTCACCAAGATGCACTTACCGGTATTTAGAGAGCCTAAATCGGATGGTAAATTGGATGTTGAATGGATCTTTGAGCACAAACAAGTCCGTGGTACATCGGACAATTTGTTGACGACGGTGTGTATAATCACATTTGTAACGAGAATCATACTCATACACTTTGAACGAATTTGGAGACCTTATATGCCTCCAAAAGTGGCAACAACAAATTATTCTACCTAAGCAAATTAGTTTGGGTCCGGTATAAAGCAGGAACGTTGGTGGCAAATCACCTGAATGAGATTCAAGGGCTCGTGCAGCAATTATAAAATATGGGCATAAAATTAGCTGAGGAGGTAATTGCCTTACTTGCGTTGGCTTCATTTCCTGAGTTTGGAGAGACTCTGAAGGTATCACTCATTAACACAACCCTAGGATGTGAATGTGGACTTCATCAAGACTGGCATCTTGAAAGAGATAAGATGAAGATACTAGGGTACTTCTACCTCACAATTAGATATTTTTGCTGTTGAGTCAATGGATAGAAGTAAATTAGGGGAAAAACATACCAATAGCAACGACGGAGAAAATTCTCAGGAAGATATGTCAATATAAGGTGTCATCGTTGTGGAGAGAAAGATATATTAAGAAATATTCTCCACACTATAAAAAGACAACTGATGGTCCCAGAAATAGGATCAATATGTGTATAGGAGTTCAGAAGGAGGGGTTGAATGAACTCCTTTCAATTTTAGATTTTCGAAATGAGTTACCAGACTTAAGGATCTCAGTTTAATGCAAATATCTTGGCTAACTAAGATAGTGCGGAAAGAAGCCAATCGATTTGTGAACAGATAAACAGTAAATAAATTGCTGAATGTAAAAGATAAGAGTCAAGGATTAGTTTCTGGAAGTTCGAATATTAATATCCTACGTCTCCCCTTATTCCTCCTTGGAAGGTATCACTAGAAGATTTGATCTGTACAGGCCTTCTACACACACCCAATCACACAAGCCTCACTTGTATGAACTCCTAGACTCACTAACTTCACACGCAGACGTTGCTGCTGATTACAAGTAACGAAATGATATTTTTGAACTGCTTCACAAAGCCAGTTCATTACAGACTCAATAAAATATGACAATGAATACAATTTCTGAGTGCTGTAAGATTCTCTGGTTTCTAACACAAAGAAACTCAATTCAACAAGATGAACTAGAGAATGGACTCGAAGGTATGTCTATGAATAACAACAGTAGTGTTCTTCGAGTCTTGTGAGCTTTTTGAATATATTCAACAGATAGAAAGCTCTGAGAGTATTTTGACAGCGTGACCGCGATAATAATGAGAGTGAAGGATAGTTTCTTCAATCCAGCATCTGCTATTTATAGGCTTCGATTTCAACGGTCATTAAATTCTTCAAAGGAAATAAATCCCGTTTGAATTTCTGTTAAATTTGTACACCGTAATTCCTGCTCCACCAAGAGGCAAGTCGCACAATGTCAAAGCAAATTTTGCGTTGTACCATATTTGTGCAAACTCCGTAAACCGCTCTCTGAGATAGTGTACTATTTACCAAGAATAGTACCGATACTGTTCCCTCAATTAATGGCATATGTACGATTCAATCTTCGCCCTTGATTTCTTCTGATGTGAACATTTGAATCGATTCAAGGTTCGTGCAACTACTGATGACTTGAATCTCTGATAGGTGTACAACGGCTGATGGCTTCAACGACTGACGATATGCACCAGCTGGTCGCTTGAAATATTTTACTTCAAAAAGTATCGGCTGGTCCAAGATCACTGTAGCTACCTACTGGTATTCCTTATCGCAAAAAGCATCTGCTGAATCTTAGCGCGAAGGCAAAACGCTATCGTATCCATTTATCCAGACGACATCGTTTAACTACCGCTAACATTAAGTACCATCGACTGGTAAGCAATCCACTGTAGCTCTCTGCTGATTCTTCTGTAGCCATCTGCTGAATTTCAACGCAAACTCCAATGACTAAGATTATAGCGCTAGATTAAAACGCTGCCGTTTCAACTTATTTGAACGCTGTCGTTTTGACTAATCCAAACACTGTCGTTTTGTAATCCTTAACAAAACACGCTATCTCTCAAATGCTTGCGCCTGCTGATTGCTAATCATCTGCTGATTCTTTCATCTGCTGATTTCCTCTGAATAAACATTCTGCTAAAATCAACCATCAACTGTTAATATCACCAACTGATCCACTGTAGCTTACAACTGATAGTTCCAACTGCTGAATTAATAACCATCGGCTGAAAATTAACCTGTCAACTGAAAATGTACTCCTGTGAAATTGCGACGGCTGATTTGTCCAATAGCAACTAGTCTTATTTTGTTATCACCAAAACTAATAAATTTTATCCTAACAATTTCTCCCTTTTTGGTGATGACAAAACTAAGCAGTCCAGATTAAAAATTATGCAAAGATAAATTGCACACGAACTGCTGGAATCAAATTTCATTGATTGAAGATTAAGTACAAGTACAAAAGATTTGTACAAGTTCTATCTTAACTAATAACCTCTTCTCCTTTTATGCGATCCACTACTCAGCCTTCTGATCATTCTTTGTCTCTCTCTTTCTCTTTCCGCTTCCATTTGACGTCTATCATCTTCTCGAATTCTATCCGCAATATCTGTCAATCTAACAGCAGTGGGACCACTGCCTTCGCCAGGATTTCCACCACTGCCTTGACCTTGAACATTAGAAAGAGGAGGTTGGGGGCGGCTGCTACTTCCTTCCCCCTTTTTGGCATCACCGCCTCTCATATTGTAACGCCCGGAAATCCTAATTACGTGAATTGAATGCATGACTAGGAGGAAAACCTTATGATTATATGATTTGCATGTCATGTATGTGTTTATGTGATGATTTATTCTTTACGTGTGCTTATCGCTTTTACGGTACGGTTTGAGACCGGTAAGCGGGGACGAGTCCGGAGTCGACCAAATCAAAAATATTTTAATGTTTTAGCACTATGACTTTTATGACACTTTTAAAATTGAGAGGCCTTATGTTACGAAAATTAAAGGCTTGGGGGCTGATATTTAAATGTTTTTAAGCCTTTTTAATTAGGGGATGGGCTAGTATACTGATGGGCTTATTTTTTTTTAAATAAAACAAGGTGGAAGGGCTTTTTAGCCCATTTTTTCACACACCCTCCACCTAAACTCGAAAATTTGCCCTAGCCCTCCTCTCATCAGCCAACTTCAGACTCCATACTCTCCATTGTGGCCGAAAATTGCAAGGTTTCATTGGAACTCAAAGGTGTCGTCTCCATTGTCCTCCGCCCCGGTATCACGTATTTTTGTTTCTCTATCAACCAAGGCATGTTATATTCTTTCTTTTCTCACCATATAAATCATAATATACTGTTTTTACAAAGATTATGCATGAATTTTATGTGAATGTTTCAGATCTCAAGGTTTATGTTCATGATCATGCATGTACTCATATGTGCACCTCACGGTTTTGATCCTTTTTGCATGGCTTAGGTTCATGGGCTGCTTGAGGGGTCTTGGCTCATGGTTAAGTGGTTCATGGTGGTCCTAGGAGTGGCTGGTCGTGGTTCGAAGTGGTGGAATTGTGGTCGAACCAATGGCTTGATGTCGCACACCGTGCAGTGTGTGTTTGTGCGTGTCGCGTGCGTCTCCTTACCAGCGTTCGTTCTCCTTCGTGCGAGCTCGGTTGGGGCTGTGGTTGGTCTAGTTAGAACCGCCTGGACCTGGGAGTGGTCCAGCCGAAAGGGCTCCGGCAATGGTGTCCGGAGCAGGGATAAAGAACGCGAAAACCAGAAGGTAGTCGCGACGGCGCCGTATGGCTGGTGCGTCCACTTGTAGCGACCATATCTCCCTGGTTAGGTCACGGTTTGAGGCAAGGTCGGTCACGTTAGAACCAAATGGAACTGGGGATGTTTCAGTCGGAAGGGCTCCATCAGTGGTGGCCGGAGCAGGGATAACGGACGTAAAAACCGGAGACTGGTCGCGGAGGCAGCTTGTGCAGGAGAGTGTATTTTAGGTTTAGGGTTGAGTGTTTGGTTTGGGCCGGTTCGTTTGGGCCGATGGGTCGGTTCAATCGGGCCGGGTCGAGTGGTTTAAGTGTCGAGTCAATATTTTAAGTCGGGTCCGAATTATTTTATTTTTGGGCCGGGTTATTTTATTTTTAAAGTCCGGGTCGTTTTTACCGGATCAAGTCAACTTTTAAGTTAAAAATTAGTTCGAGTCAAAATTATTTTTGGGTCAACGATTTTTAGTCAAATTTCTTTTAAGTTGCTGGAATTTTTATTAAATTAGGATTTTTGCCAAATTAATGGATTTTGGGCCGATAATTACTTTAATGAATTTTAAGTCTGTTTTTAACGATATTGGGCCGAGCCCTTTAATCGATTTAAAGAGGATCATCCTTAGTTGTTGGGCCATTTTGAGTTGGACCTAGAATTTATTTTAAGTCTAGTTGAGGCTTTGGGCTTAGAGTTAGCGGACCAGTCACTTGAGCCAGTCCTTGATCAGGCCGAGGAAAAAATAATGCATAGGCCCATGAATATATATTTAATTATTTATGTATTACGTTATGTATTTAAGTATGAAATGTTTTAAGGAAATTAAATATATATTGATGGGCCAAGATTTTAAGTCGCATGATTTTTATGAAACGCATGCATCATGAAAGTTTAAAGAATGTTAAGGCATGAATGAAAATATTTTAAGAAATTGAAGTGTTGTGGGGCAAAGTAACGATGGGAGTTAGCCGGGTATCCGGGCCCGGGGATCCCCTGTTAATGTATAACGATTATGAGCTTATGGATCCATGTGATCACGACATGGTGAAGTGGCAAGCATAGAGGTGTGACATATAGGGATCCCGAGGTAAGGTCGGGTGAACCACAGCGGCTGTTACCCCGTGACCGCTTAGTTATTTCATGTTACCTACTTTTAAACATGTTCAGTTTTTCCGCAAACAGTTTTTGAGTTCTCTGATTTTTATGATTAGCTTTTGAGACGTGGACTAAGGATTTTTGCAGTCGTTTTATCGCATGTTGAGATGTTGTTTTAATGCTTAAGTTATGGTTTTATTTATCGATTTCATTAAATGTTATTCCACGTCGGCTTTCAAAAAAAAAAAACCATAGAGGTTTAGTATGTTTCAACTTGGTATCAGAGCGGTGGTTCTGATGGGGTACTAGCCTGCTGCGTGGAGCTCTGAAGTCGCACTGCCAGTCTGTGAGTTTTATTTTTTTATTTATGTATATGTTGCATGCTGCATGTTTATCTTTGCCTTAGTTCTACCTTAGATTTTAAGGGTTAGACGCCTAGTCATGCACTTAGATTTACGTTATAAGGTTTTGGTGTATTAGTATGCCCCCCAGACGTGCTACAGATCAATAGGATGATGATGCACCTCCTCCTCACCTCTGCAGTTGAAGCCTTATGAGTGGGTTAGCGTGAGCATGCTAGCCGGGATCACCAGGATCCTAGAGAGTCAGTCAGAGCGACCCGAAAAGTTGCATGAGGAGGATGTCGCAGAGAGGTGCTGCAAGCAGGGACCCAAGGAGTTTGCGGGGGCTACAGACCCGCTAGTTGCTGAGGAGTGGAACCTAAGTAGAACTGTAGGACCTATAGGACTTGTCTTGAGAACTTTGATGGATAGGACTAGCGAACCTAGAACAGTTTAGGTATCTAACTACTTTTGGGCTTTTAGTATGACCGTAAACGCGTACATGTGTGACGTTCCGTTTCAGGCGAGATTCGTGTGCTTGGTGTTACTACCCTAGCATTATTAGACTCAGGGGTGACTCACTCGTTTATTTCGAGTGCGTTCACGCATAGGATGGGTATTACACCGGAGAGCTTGGGTATGGCTCTCGCAGGATGGTTCCGTCAGGAGAGGAGTTGAAAACGACCAGTGTGGTTTAGGGGTTGACGATGATGTTCCAGGATCATGCAGTCCAAGCAGATTTAGTGGTGTTGCCGATGTCAGGATTTGATCTCATCCTAGGCATGGATTGGCTGACAGAGTTTGGAGCAGTGATTGATTTTCAGAGGCGGACAGTTTCTATCAGACCGCCAGGGCAGGAGGCCTTCTTATTTAAGGCAGCTAGGAGGCCGCGGAAGCCCAGATTCACATCTTTCTTACAGGCCAAGAAGCTGGTTGAGCATGGTTGTCAGGCGTTCTTGGCTAGTGTTACTGCTCTAGGAGATTCAGCAGGCCCTTCGTTGCCTGATGTGGAGGTAGTCAGAGACTTCGCGGATGAGTTTGGAGCAGTGATTGATTTTCAGAGCGGACAGTTTCTATCAGACCGCCAGGGCAGGAGGCCTTCTTATTTAAGGCAGCTAGGAGGCCGCGGAAGCCCAGATTCACATCTTTCTTACAGGCCAAGAAGCTGGTTGAGCATGGTTGTCAGGCGTTCTTGGCTAGTGTTACTGCTCTAGGAGATTCAGCAGGCCCTTCGTTGCCTGATGTGGAGGTAGTCAGAGACTTCGCGGATGTTTTCCCCGACGATGTTGCAGGAGTTCCACCAGAGAGAGAGTTGGAGTTTTCTATCGAGCTTATGCCAGGTACAGTGCCTATCTCTAAGGCACCGTATCGATTGGCTCCTACCGAGATGAAGGAGCTTAAGGAGCAGATTCAGGAGTTGCTGGACAAGGGGTTCATTCGCCCTAGTTTTTCTCCATGGGGCGCGCCAGTTCTGTTTGTAAAGAAGAAGTATGGTAGCATGAGGTTGTGTATTGACTACCGGGAGTTGAACAGAGTTACCGTGAAGAACAGAAACCCACTCCCGAGGATTGAGGATTTATTCGATCAGTTGCATGGAGCTTCAGTGTTCTCGAAGATTGATCTGAGATCTGGCTATCATCAGCTGAGAGTTGGAGAGGAGGATGTGTCCAAGACTGCTTTTCGGACACGCTACGGCCACTACGAGTTCTTGGTGATGCCGTTTGGTCTGACGAACGCCCCAGTGATTTTCATGGATCTGATGAACAGGGTATTCAGACAGTATCTAGACCAGTTCATCATTGTGTTTATCGACGATATTCTGATCTATTCGAGGAGCTTTGAGGAGCATAGGCAGCACTTGCAGACAGCTTTACAGACTTTGAGGGAGAACAAGTTATACGCCAAGTTCAGCAAGTGCGAGTTTTGGCTAGAGCAGGTGGCTTTCTTGGGGCATATTGTGTCGAGAGATGGGATTTCTGTTGACCCATCGAAAGTTGAAGCAGTGCAGAACTGGGGGATTCCGAAGAATGCAGCGGAGATTCGCAGTTCCTTGGGCTTGGCAGGTTACTATCGCAAATTTATCAAGGGCTTCTCTTCTATTTCAGTGCCCTTGACAGCCTTGACCAAGAAGAATGCGAAGTATGTGTGGAGCGCCGAGTGTCAGAGGAGCTTTGATCAGCTGAAGGAGGCCCTTACTTCAGCACTAGTGTTAGCTATGCCAGTGGACCACGAGGAGTTCGTGGTTTATACAGATGCTTCTTTGAGAGGTTTGGGTGCAGTTCTGATGCAGGGTGGTAAGGTTATTGCTTATGCGTCGAGACAACTGAAGAGTTATGAGCAGAACTATCCGACACATGATCTGGAGCTTGCAGCAGTAGTGTTCGCACTGAAGATTTGGAGACACTATTTGTACGGCGTGAAGTGTCAGATTTTCACCAACCATAAGAGCCTCAAGTACTTCTTCACCCAGAATGAGCTGAATATGAGGCGGCGCAGATGGCTAGAGTTGGTGAAGGACTATGACTGTGACATTAGCTACCATCCGGGTAAAGCTAATGTGGTAGCAGACACTTTGAGCCGGAAGACTTCAGTGGTGTCGTGTTTATCAGTTGAGCGACCACTACAAACTGAGATTCAGAGATTTGGGTTGGATTTTTATTCAGTAGGACGTGCGCGTAGCCTCGCAGCACTCACAGTTCAGCCAACTCTTCGAGATCGGATTAGGGACGGCCAGGCTGCAGATGAGCAGTTACAGCAGTGGAGAGAGATGAGGCTAGAGGACGGGGTTTGTACACAGTTGAGGATGGGATAGTCCGTTTCAGGGGTTGCATGTGGGTACCCAATACTGAGCAGTTGAGAGCTGAGATCTTATCAGAGGCCCATGCATCGACGTATTCCATTCACTCGGGGAGTACGAAGATGTACAGTGATTTGCAGATACTGTACTGGTGGCCAGGGATGAAGAGGGATATCGGACGATTTGTATCAGAGTGTTGGCTTTACGGCGATTTGGGAGATTGTGCAGCGACTCACCAAGTCCGATCACTTTCTACCGGTGAAGACCACTTTTACACTGACGCAGTATGCAGAGCTATACATTAGGGAGATTGTCAGGCTGCATGGCATACCAGTCTCTATTGTGTCAGATAGGGATTTCAGGTTTACTTCTGCGTTTTGGAGGAGCTTGCATGCCGCATTGGGGACCAAGCTATCACTCAGTACGGCTTTTCACCCGCAGACAGACGGTCAGTCGGAGAGAGTCATCCAGATTCTAGAGGATTTACTGCGAGCCTGTGTGATAGATTTCCAGAGTGCGTGGGATTCTAGGTTGCCCTTGGTAGAATTCACGTACAATAACAGTTTTCAGACGTCGATTGGGATGGCTCCTTATGAGGCTTTGTACGGGAGGAGGTGTAGGTCTCCCGTGCAATGGTATGAGGTTGGCGAGAGGATTTTGACTGGACCAGAGATGGTACAGCAGACAGCTGATATTGTGACCAGGATACGAGATCGGATGAGGACAGCTCAGAGTCGTCAGAAGAGTTATGCCGATCGGAGACGACGAGATCTGGAGTTGGCAGTAGGGGACCATGTATTTGTGAGGATATCGCCTATGAAGGGCGTGATGCGCTTCGGTCGGAGAGGCAAGTTCAGTCCGAGATTCATTGGACCGTTTGAGATCTTGGAGAGGGTCGGTACGTTAGCATATCGTGTAGCACTACCACCCAGTCTGTCAGCAGCGCATAACGTGTTCCATATTTCGATGCTTCGGAAGTACGTCCCGAACCCATCTCATGTGCTGGATTTAGAGCCGCTTCAGTTGGCGCCGGACTTATCTTTCGAGGAGCGACCAGTTCAGATCTTAGCGCGAGAGGAGCGCAGGCTTAGAGCGCGGACGATTCCAACGATCAAGGTCCGGTGGCAGAATCACTCAGCAGATGAGGCTACATGGGAGACCGAGGCCGATATGCGGACGCGCTACCCAGAGCTTTTCGGTACGTAACTCAATTTCGGGGACGAAATTTCTATAAGGGGGGGAGAGTTGTAACGCCCGGAAATCCTAATTACGTGAATTACTTCGTTCAGTGCTATGGAGTCTGGATACGCTGGGAGAGAGAAGATTTCAAATCATCCAGAAAAGAAGAGAGATCAACAGTAGCAGCTGGAAGAGAGTTGGCAGCAGCAGTGGTGTCCTGATCAGCAAAATCCATTAAAATATCATCTGAGGAAGAGTCAGAAGAGGAAGGCTCATCTAACATCTGTACACTTGGAGCAACTGAGACTATATTCTGAGCAATCTGTACATCTCTAAAAATTGTTCTATCCAACGCAATAGAAGATAGAAAATCTGTAATATCTGTGGTAGGTAGCCAACTGAACAAACTGAAATCAATAAATACTGAACAAAATTGAGAAACTCTGAGTGCAGAAACTGGAGACTGGCGAGGAGCAACTCGAAAAACTAGTTCAACCACTGACAAAGACCTGCAAAACTGTAGTGAACCAACTTGTAGAAGTCTCCTAGAATTACAAAATCCAACAACTTCTAAACAGACATCCGCCCATCGCTTCTTCATCAATCTGAAAAATTCACCCATGAGGGGAAGAGTGTCATCATACTGACGTTGGCTTGAAACCTCCAAAATAGCATATGCAGGAGTGGTCCTCTGAT
Organism: Dorcoceras hygrometricum; assembly: GCA_001598015.1. NCBI lineage: Eukaryota > Viridiplantae > Streptophyta > Magnoliopsida > Lamiales > Gesneriaceae > Dorcoceras > Dorcoceras hygrometricum. The sequence goes on from KV011870.1 coordinate 269,055, forward strand.
CAGGCAAGCGATCGTCAAACAAAATAGAGCAACACGGCCTATCCCATCTGATACCGTTTGCTAGTGCCTGCTGTTTCAAATCGTCTAAAACAAAAGAAAGACGGGCTGATAGCATGTCAATGACTTTGAGATGGACAGCAGAGTCTCCTTCCCCTGGTACAAAATTGATTATCCACCCATCCAAGAATTTTCTTACCAAAACTGCTCGGTACTTCAACAAAATATATTTCTTCCTGGCAAGGGCTACGTGGATATTCTCTGTTTCTCCCCAAAGCAGGACTTGTTCCCCTTTCGCCGATATCCCTTCGAGATTCATAGTTGCCAATTTATTAAAGCTTAAAGAATTAAAGAATTGATCAACATCATCTATCACTTGGGCACGTAAATTTACGAGCAGATCAATATCTGCACAAATCAAAGAAAAATGCTCCTTGGCTGGATTACCCTTCACATGGTATTTTTCAACAAGAATTTCCTTTCCTTTTTCGTCAACAGGAATTTGAGGAAGGGTGGCCAAGTAACAAGCCTTTTCATCCACTCCAGGGATTTTATTTCTTTGCCAAAAATAATCTTGGTGATTTCTACACCAGCTGATGGTAAGGGAATATCGGCTGGAATAGACAGAATGATGTCCTCCAAAGATCTCGCCTCATCGGCATCAATAAATTCATCAACTGATTGATCAGCAGTACTATTCTCCATATCAGCTGACTTCTCCACAAGATACTCCGGCTGGGAAACTTCTGTCTGAACCCTATCAACTGGTTCACTTGCCCTCCCAGCCTCTATTTCTTCATCCGTGTCGCTGGGAGTTGTGACCTTCTTCTCAGCATCCCATTTTGCGATAAGATCTTCATAAGTATGATCAAACCAGTTACTGTGGTTCTAAAATTTCCACGTAGTGTGCAGATGATAAGAGGAGAAATCTGATAACAGTTGGAACGCTACAAAGTAGTTGAGGCTGCTGATAAAGAAAATAAGTTTATCAGCTTTGCTTACGTGGACAGCAATCCTTACGTGGCGTCGTGAATGGACAGATTTGATTACGTGGAGCCCAGTGTGGACAGATATGCTAACATGGAACAGCTGTACCTGCTGTTAGTTGTGTCGCGTAAAGAGAAGCTGGAGAAGATGGATTCAGCAGTAGAAGTATTCAGCAATGATGACGTCAGCGTTGCTATTGAAGGAATCAAGAATCAGCAACCATGACGTCAGCATTTCTATTGTTAAGAAGAGCTGGTATCAGCGATGATGACGTCAGCATTTCTATTGGAGGAAGCCGTGATCAGCAACGATGACGTCATCATTACTGATTGGAAGAAGTTGTGACCAGAAACGATGACGTCAGCAGCAAGCTACAGTTCATTCAGCAGAAAGCTACAGTGATCAAATACAAAGAAGAGAGGTTGCTGATGAAGATCGAACAGCGATGATGACGTCAGCAGTGATGTCATCACAATCAGCAGTCGACAAGAAGCGCAAGAGCTATATCAGTGATGATGACGTCAGCAGTGATGTCATCACCATCAACAGTTGACAGGAAGCGGAAGAGATGGATCAGCGATGATGACATCATCACAATCAGCAGTGAGCTACAGTAGAACCAGTCGATGGTACTTGAAGTTAGCGATAGCAAAACGATGTCGTTTGGATAAATGGATACGACAGCGTTTTGCCTTCGAGATCTTCCAGCCCATCAACCAGAATCTCAAAGGTTTCTGCAAACAACTGCTCCGAAAACTCCACTGGTACACCGTTCACGGTACTCACCACCAGGCCGTCCCTCACGGAACCATTATTGAAGAAATCAACCAACTCCGATTCATAAATCACCGCAGGGCAACCCAAAAATCCCTCTAGACCAGAAGCCATCAGGGCGTTAAGTACAGAGACAATACCTGGGTTTTCCATAGCCAATATGGATGCAAAGTCGATGTGCACAGTGTTAGAGTAGTACGCAGAGGCCATTGTTGAAGAGAAGAACTGATGGAACACCTGAAAAGTCTTCGCAAGGAAGTAGCAGAGAAGACGCACAAGGAAGAAATATGAGAGAAAACAAATATTCAACGTAAAAGAGAATGAAAAGACACACGCGGTAAATAAGTAAAGAATGCGAAGAGTTTTTGGAGAGAGAAGATTTCGATGTGACATTTTGCATGGTAACAACACGTGTCAACCATCCGTTAGCGCGTACACTGTTGGAAATGATTTGAAAATTTTTCAAACTATTCTGATCGTACGGTGTAAAATATTTTTCAAAATTTTAATCAAACAAAGTACAAAAATAGATAGATTCGCTCCAATGTTATAAAGTCACAACTGGTACAGTAAATGTAAGAACATTACTGCTGGTTTAATATATCGTTGGGGGTGGCAAGAGCTAATCACAAGTAAGCATCAGCTGTATATATGTAACAACTGAGTGTGTCCAGTCATTACATATTCAGTTGACTTCACGCTTAACAATCCAGCTCTTGGTTCCCCCTACGACTGATAATTTCCAACGCGAGAGGCTTATTTCAACCGATAGTCTTATCGTTCCCCCTGAACAAAAGACTTACAACTGATTTAAGCAATAGCTAACAACCTGCAAAATGCGTTAGTGCACAAGCAATCAGGGCAATTCAAGAAGACCTAAGATGTTTCTAAAATAAGAAAACTTAGCGTCTGGTAGAGGCTTTGTGAAGATATCAGCAACTTTCTGGTCAGTCGACACATGCTCCAGCCGGACGTCCTTCTTTAGCACATGGTCTCTTATAAAATGATGCCTGATGTCAATGTTCTTGGTTCTTGAATGCAGCACAGGATTTTGGGTGATCGCGATGGCACTGGTATTGTCACAGAGAATAGGCGCTTCAGAAGCATCAACTCCATAGTCCTTCAGCTGATGTTGAATCCATAATATTTGAGCACAGCAACTACCAGCTGCTAGACACTCTGCTTCAGCTGTTGATGTTGCGATGGACGTCTGCTTCTTACTAAACCAGGAAATCAGTCGATCCCCTAAAAATTGACAAGTCCCACTTGTGCTTCTTCGATCAATCCTACAACCTACGTAATCTGCATCACTATAACCAATTAGTTGAAAGCCTGAGTCTTTGGGATACCAAAGACCCACGTTGGAAGTACCCTTCAAATATTTTAATATTCGCTTTACA
>KV011870.1:274879-347802 GCA_001598015.1 Dorcoceras hygrometricum
CTGCTGATCTGACCAGTCGATGATCGTAGGTATTCCCCCGAAGTTTTCCTACACACAGTCAGACCACTTGGACTCTGAATCGTGCATGCGTGTTGTTGAAACTTGACTATGTAACCTTTGTCACATAGTTGACTAATACTAATCAAATTATATTTAAGATTATCAACAACAAGGACATTAGAAATAGAGATGTTACCGTGGATAAGCTTACCCTTACCCACAGTGTTACCGTATGAATTGTCACCAAATACAATTTTAGCTCCTTTGTGTGGTGTGACGTCTGTTAGCAGCTTTTTGTTTCATTTCATGTGTCTTGCACAGCCGCTATCCAGGTACCACAATGTTGTTTCAGCTGCTGCTTTGTACCTGTTATCCTGCAATCAAACAAGCAGCTTTTGGTACCCAATTTTACTTGCGTCCAGATTGGATTACCCCTTTCGGGACCCAGACTTGAATCACTTTACAGTTTTCCCAGTTTTTGGATCCACAAAAGTCTGTGCAAAATTACCGTGAGATCTTTTGAGTTTTGATTTCACATTTTGACCATATGAATCTCTCCTTGGCTGAGTATTTTTCCAACCAGTTTTTACCTTCTTTGAGCTACGCCACGGCTAGTTAGGAACAAACGGTTTTTGACCAGCTTTCTCTTTGTCTTTGTCCAGTTTGTTCTTTAGCCAGTTAGGCTTGAAGCTCTCAGGTTTTGAAAAGCTGATACCAGCTTTTCCATTATCACTCAACTTTGGAGAGTTCTGATCATCATATTTTACCGACTCAAAGCAGTCATATATCACATTAGCTTTGACAAAGCTCATGTTATTGAACTTGTCATAGGCCTGCTGTGACTGAGTACTGGTCTCTCCTTCACTGAATTCACTACTATTGAATCCCAAACCAGACTTATCATTGGCTAGTTTTTGACTCTCTTTCAGTTTGTGAAGAGATCTAGAAGACCGATTCCAGGCGCTCACTACTTGCTTCAACACTTCGATTTCAGCTTTGAGCTCACTGGTCTCATATTTCAACACATCATTCTCAGCTGTTAGCTTACTCAACTCAGTCTTCAAGCTGTCAATATCCTCAAGCTCATCAGAACTTGATTCAATCGAACTACTTTTTAGACTCATGTTTTCAGCTTTAGCTTCCTCGAATGAGTGAGAAAGCTTCCTGTACCCTTTGACCATGTCATTTAGTGCAGTGACAAGATCTTCTGTGTAAATTCAATGTTTGAGAAATCGAATACCTCATCATCCGAAGTTTGATCAGCCATGAGGCAATGAACTTCCTCCTGTTCACTATCACTTGATGATGAGCTGCTGGATGAAGATTCTGAATCACTATCTGCCTAGCTCTTGGTGCTTTTGTCAGGCCCCGTGCTAATTAGTAACAATTAACAAAATATAAGCGCATAAACACGGAAGCTTAAAATCAGGGCTTAAAAATTTTTCGAAATACAAAGGCTTGAACTTCAAATCATACATTCAAAATAGTGATAATTAAAATACGAGTTAACTCAAATTCCATCACAACAGAAATACAATCAAATACAAATCCCCAATACATGATAACACGGGGCATCCCCCGGTTCAATACATATCATATAAATATATATATACTGGGACTCAAGAACGCGGGGATCGACCAGCTGAAATTCCACTCGGCCCAGCTTGGTTACCTAAAGCTCCTGCAAATGGGCACACAGACCCAGCAAGACAAAACAGGAAAGAAGCTCCATCTTGTTCAAATCCTTTGACTCCCTCATCGCCATAGTTTTTACGTCCCACTCTCTGGGCAATGCTCTCATCACTTTCAGCACCAACTCTCTGTTGCTGTATTCTTTTCCCAGACTGTTCAACTCTATGAAAATTGCACTGAATCTTTCGTCGAACTCTGTCATTGTCTCTCCATCCTTCATCTTGATGGATTCGTACTTTTGCTGAGCGACTGTTAACTTGTTTTCTTTTGTTTCGTCGCTTCCTTCACATATCTGGGTTAGCTTCTCCCATATGTCTTTGGCAGTAGGACAGTTCTTGATCTTGCTGAACATGTTCTTGTCTTTGTCCAGCGTCTTGAATATTATTTCCTTTGCCACGTTGTCTAGATTCGCCTTTTTCTTGTCATCATGGGTATATTCATGTCTGGCTTTCTCAAGAAACTGAGGTTCGCCATTTGATACAGCAAACGCCAGATTGGGCTTCATTATTTTCAAAGGTCCTTCTGTGATGACATACCACATGTCATCATCCATGGCTGCTAGATGCGCTTGCATCCTAATCTTCCAGTCATCGTACTCTTCCCTCGGAAACAAAGGAATCTTGTTGTGAGAGATCGACATATTAAGATATAGTAAAGCACGAAAGATAACTGTTCAATAACTGAGATCGCAGGCTCTGATACCAATTGATGGTCCCAGAAATAGGATCAATATGTGCATAGGAGTTCAGGAAGGGGGGGGGGGGGTTGAATGAACTCCTTTCGATTTTAGATTTTCGAAATTCTTTTAAAAAGTTTTACAAGCACTGCTTAACTTAAGTCAGAGTTACCAGACTTAAGGATCTCAGTTTAATGCAAATCTCTTGGCTAACTAAGATAGTGCGGAAAGAAGCCAATCGATTTGTGAACAGATAAACAGTAAATAAATTGCTGAATGTAAAAGATAAGAATCAAGGATTTGTTTGTGGAAGTTCGGATATTAATATCCTACGTCTCCCCTTCTTCCTCCTCGGAAGGTATCACTAGAAGATTTGATCTGTACAGGCCTTCTGCACACACCCAATCACACAAGCCTCACTTGTATGAACTCATATACTCACTAACTTCACACGCAGACGTTGCTGCTGGTTACAAGTAACGAAATGATATTTTTGAACTGCTTCACAAAGACAGTTCGTTACAGACTCAATAAAATATGACAATGAATACAATTTATGAGTGCTGTAAGATTCTCTGGTTTATAACACAAAGAAACTCGATTCAACAAGATGAACCAGAGAATGGACTCGAAGGTTTGTCTATGAATAACAACAGTAGTGTTCTTCGAGTCTTGTGAGCTTTTGAATATATTCAACAGATAGAAAGCTCTGAGAGTATTTTGACAGCGTGACCGCGATAATAATGAGAGTGAAGGATAGTTTCTTCAATCTAGCATCTGCTATTTATAGGCTTCGATTTCAACGGTCATTAAATTCTTCAAAGGAAATAAATCCCGTTTGAATTTCTGTCAAATTTGTACACCGTAATTCCTGCTCCACCAAGAGGCAAGTCGCACAATGTCAGAGCAAATTTGGCGTTGTACCATATTTGTGCAAACTCCGGAAACCGCTCTCTGAGATAGTGTACTATTTACCAAGAATAGTACTGATATTGTTCCCTCAATTAATGGCATATGTACGATTCAATCTTCACCCTTGATTTCTTCTAATATGAACGTTTGAATCGATTCAAGGTTCGCGCAACTACTGATGACTTGAATCTCTGATAGGTGTACAACGGCTGATGGCATCAACGACTGACAATATGCACCAGCTGGTCGCTTGAAATATTTTACTTCAAAAAGTATCGACTGGTCCAAGATCAATGTAGCTACCTGCTGGTATTCCTTATCGCAAAAAGCATCTGCTGAATCTTAGCGCGAAGGCAAAACGCTGTCGTATCCATTTATCCAAACGACATCGTTTAACTACCACTAACATTAAGTACCATCGACTGGTAAGCAATCCACTGTAGCTCTCTGCTGATTCCTCTGTAGCCCTCTGCTGAATTTCAACGCAAACTCCAATGACTAAGATTATATCAAAACGCTGTCGTTTCAACTTATTTGAACGCTGTCGTTTTGACTAATCCAAACGCTGTCGTTTTGTAATCCTTAACAAAACACGCTATCTCTCAAATGATTGCGCCTGCTGATTGCTAATCATCTGCTGATTCTTTCATCTGCTGATTTCCTCTGAATAAACATTCTGCTAAAATCAACCATCAACTGTTAATATCACCAACTGATCCACTGTAGCTTACAACTGATAGTTCCAACTGCTGAATTAATAACCATCGGCTGAAAATTAACCTGTAAACTGAAAATGTTCTCCTGTGAAATTGCAACGGCTGATTTGTCCAATAGCAACTAGTATTATTTTGTTATCATCAAAACTAATAAAGTTTATCCTAACAACAACCAACAATCTTGTGATGTGCAAACAAATACCATTGATGAATTCAATATCATTCATGATATTGAGTTTGAGTTTATAAATCTGGAAACACAGAGAACCAGCTGGGTAACTGTAGGACCGAGCGCTTGCCGCTTTACCAAAAGCTATAGCTGGTGGTAACGGTGCAACTCCAATCTTTTAAACCGTATAGCAACACAAGCGCCACGGTTCGATCGCTCTACCTAGCAGGGGCAATTATTGCACTCCAACAATCCCCCTCCCAATAATTGCACTCCTTCCAATCAATGGGAATCGAACCCGTGACCTTGGCTCTGATACCAATTGTAGGACCGAGCGCTTGCCGCTTTACCAAAAGCTATAGCTGGTGGTAACTGTGCAACTCCAATCTTTTAAACCGTATAGCAACACAAGCGCCACAGTTTGATCGCTCTACCTAGCAGGGGCAATTATTGCACTCCAACAGTAACTGATAGTGGAGCAACGGTTTATGTTACATATCGAATAATGTTTTACATCCTACATACGAGGGGACTTTGGTATGGTAAGGATGGGGAATAGATTCTCATCTACAGTCGTAGAAAAGGGAGATATGAGCTTGACTACCATGGATTTCTCTACACTTGTTCTAAAAGATGTCAGGCATGTGCCAGATACGCGCCCGAGTTTGATATCTGTCAAAAGACTAGATGAGGAAGGTTTTTGCACCACTTTTTTAAATGGATTATGTAAGATTTCAAAAGGATCACTTGTGATGGAGAAGACACTAATGATGTCGAAGTTGTACTTGGTACAAGAGAAGCACTGCGAGAGAATGAATTATGTAGCAAAAGAAAACTCGACTAAGTTATGGAACCAAAATCTTGGTCATATAAGTGAAAATAATCTTGCACATTTTGTGAGCAAGAATGTTCTGTCCGGTATAAATTCATATGAAACATTGTACCAAATTCTTGGATGGAAAGTAGAATAGGATATCATTCAAGAGTTCACCTCCTAGCAGAGCCGAGAAAATTCTGGATCTGGTGCACTCACATCTATGTGTGCCAATGCCTTTTTCGCTTGGAGTAGCAAGATATTGGATAACCTTCTGATGATCATTCCCGTAAAATTTGGGTGTGGATGCTTAAAACCAGAGACCAAGTTTCAGAAGGTAGGGTATAACTAAATCGGCTAAGTTCTGAGAGTACTATGACCCGACCCCCATGATATAATTTTCTTGGATTGGAGAGGCCCGTATACATAGCCCCTCTGCCTATTCTAAAGGGCGATTACCCGCTATCCTGAGGAAATTAACGAAAGAACCTTACCTGCACTTGGTGCTTTGGGCTATGCCATGTATTCAAAACCTTAGCTACTTTACTCGAAGTCGAAAGAGAGCTAAAAAGTGCGGTGTGAATCATACAAGTTCTCAATAACATTGATTAAATGAAGTTAAAGGCTCCGGTGTATAGAGAAACAAATTACTATAATTCTCCCCCGCCTACGAATTAGCCGGAATTTTTCACAAATTTTACGAACAGAAGCTCTTATTCAAACGCTATGTTGAATGTGCGACCGACACTACACTACGTAGGTACCTGTGCAGGTGAGGCGTCGGTCGGTCCTAGAAACGAAAAGTAAAGGATCTATGTAATTGAGCTATACCCACCCATGCCAGAAGGTCATGCTGTCGATTATTGATTCAATCCCCTACCTACTGTTAAGAGTAAAAGAGGTAGCTACATTCGGGAAAGCAAGGGCACGCGAAAATATAAATATATCCTATAAAGAAATAAAGAAAGGCAAGTTTGGTCCGACAAACTGGAAAAACAGCTATTGCTATCGATACCCAAAAAAGCCTATATGGACTCCTAAAATATTTTCCCCACCGGCAGGGGGACAGGAGACGGCCATCTCAAGGCGCATCACGACCTACAAGCAACACCGACGAGAACTGGGAAGACAACAATTTCCTAAACTTTGTTGAATTGCAGAAAAGATTATTAAATGTATTTGAACAAAAAATGGAGGAGAACACATTGGATACTTTGATGAGATATGCAGAAGCTGTAGAATAAGACATCAACTGACACCGTCAACAACACCATAGCTAAATGGATTAGCTGAAAAAATGAACAGATACTAACAGAAAGATTCAGAATCATTCTCTCACATGCAAAGTTGTCTAAGGAATTTTGGAACGCGGCCGGGTTGTAGTCGTATATATATTGAATCAATCACCATATGTTCCTCTCAATTATGATGTTCCAGAAATGGTGTGACAACACAAAGAAATTTCCTATGATTTGTGGGTATTTTTTCCAAAATATGAAATACATTATTTGGACGTCAAAACAAAAAAAAAACATATTTATAGGCTATGGCGAGGAGAAATTTGGTTACAAGTTTTACAGTTGATCTCAAAAAGTCTATAAAAATTCTGGATGCGTTATTTCAGGAGAATGAGTTCTTAGAAAATACCAGATATTAGAAGTATAAATTTGAACAAGATCTTGAATGGTGGCATTAAACTCTATATCCACAACAAATTAATGATAATGAAGTGCATAATTATCAGGAGGAAATTCCACCTAGTGATGAATCATCAAATATTGATTAAATCTATGTTTACAATGAACCACCAGCAGAGAGTTCTTGTGGTAGTGTTACCACATGTTTTGGAAGAGCCGTACAACCATCAACTAGATATTCTCCAAAATGAATATATACAGCTAACTAACTGGGGAGAACCAGAAAGCTTTGAGGAAGCTATTACTAGTTTAACACATGGATAAATGTATGGAAGCCATGCAAGATGAAATGCAATCCTTACATAATAATAACCCATTTGAGCTGGTGAAGTTACTGAAAGGTAAGAAATCTTGAAGAATAAGTGTATGTTCTGGTTGAAGCATGAGGAACACAGTATTCAACCAAGATCCAAAGCTAGGATTGTTGTCAAACATTGCGGACAGAAACATGGAGTCTAATTTGAAAAATATTTTCAACTGTGGTTAAATGACATCCATCCGGAATTTGATATGCATATCAACAAAGCTTGATTTGGAGGTAGAACAAATGGATGTCAAGACTGCATTCTTTCATGGGGATTTGGAGGAAGAAATCTAACTGAGCAACCAAAGGGTGTTGTAGAGAAAGGTAAAGAGTAACTTGCATGCAGATTGAAGAAGAGTCTATATGGTCTCAAAAAATCACCGACAGTGGTACAAGAAGTTTGAATCTATAATAAGGGAGCAAGGATTCATGAATATTAATATAGACCATTGTGTGTTTTAAGAAAATCGTATGATGATGATTTGATAGTGCTTCTGCTTTGTGTAGATGACATGTTGATTATTGGCGAAGATGCTTTTGAAATTGAAGGCTTAAAGAAGCAACTAAGAAATACATTTGAAATGAAGGACTTGGGTCCAGCAAAAAAAAATTTAGGCATGGAAATTTATCGAGATAGATATGGTAAGAAAATGAGGTTGTCGCAATAGAAGTATATTCAGAAGGTACTTCACAGATTCAACCTGGACCAGGAAAAAGCGGTTGGACGTCCTCTATCCAACCACTTCAAGTTAAAATCACAACAGAGTCCTTCTACGGAGGATGAGAAAGAAGAAATTAGGAGTTTTCCATATGCTTTAGCAGTCGATAATGTATGCCATAGTATGTACTTGGCCAAATTTAGCTCACTTTGTAGGTGTAGTAAATAGGTTTCCTTCAAAACTAGGAAAGAAACATTTGGCTGCTGTAAAATGGATAATTAGGTATCTACGGGCATATCTACACACATACTGAGTTTTGGAGGATTTAGACTTGAGCTTGTAGGCTACACAGATCTAGACATGGCCAGAGATCCCAAAAGTCAACATTAGGTTACCTAATTACATTTGTAGGGGGAGCTGTATCATGCAATCAAAATTTCAAGTGTATGGCATTGTCAACCACTTAAGCAGAGTTCGTTACAACAACTAAGGCGTAAAAGGAGTTATTATGGATGAAAGGGTTTCTTGAGGAGTTAAACTTTTTGCAAAATCAATACAAGTTATATTGTGATAGCCCGAGTGCAGTTCATCTTGGTAAGAATTTTTCGATCATTCACAATCAAAACATATTGATGCTCGTTATCATTGGATACAAGATGTACTGAAGAATAGGTTAAAACTTGAGAAGATTCATATAGATAAAAGTAGATCTGATATGATGATCAAGTGTTACCGAAATGGAATCTGGAATATTGTAACAACGTTGTAGGTTTGATCTATTAATGAGCTTGAGGAGTATTGCTAAATATTCAAGCCAACGAATTTTGAATTAATTCACACTTTGAAAAATGTGTGGAGAATAGTCAAAATTATGGTTTGATTATGTAAACAAATACTATAATTAATTTTGTTTTTTTTGTAATGCCCCATGGATGATCCTTAGACCTCTTCCTAACCCCTCTGGACCCGAACCTAGTCCATACAAGACTCTTCCTCCTTCCACAAACCCTAGCCGTCATGCAAGCATGAACGGCTCACCCCATGTAACCCACGACCTAGGCTACCTCCCCTTCCCTCGGCCTCAAGGGCTCACCATGCTCTGTCCAGAGGCCGTTTCCAGCCATGCTTTGACCTCGCATGCCCACCCAAAGCCAAGGAAAACAAGGAAGAATCCGTGACTCTCCACCCACGCCTAGATCTCCTTCCCCTCGACACCAACCCTCTACCTCACGTCCAGATATACTCTTGGCTGCAAAATACATGAATGAATTACATTAAACAGCATGATATGCAATAAAATTGGATTCATCCAATCACCATAACATAAATAATCACACATATATATACATAATCTTGAAAGGTGCATTCAAGGAAGCTTTGTACTTGCCTTTCTTTGTAAGAACTTACAACCAAGAAGTGATGTAGGCTTTGAGGAAGACAAGGAACACCACACCAAGACAAGGGAAAAGCCTTAAGCCATCACAAAAATGGAGAGGCTATGGGGAGGAGGAGGGGGCGGCGTGCTCTATGAGATGGGGAGAGGGAGGCGTGCACAATGGAGTGGGGAGAGGGAGGCGTGCTCTAGTTTAGGAATAATTAGGTAGATTAGTGACAAGAGTTGTGTTTAATACTCAAAGTTGCTATTTAAATTGATAAAAAGTGCTACTCCTCCACACTTAGAAAATTTGAATGAAAGTTTGGTGAATATAAACTCCCCTCCTAGCCTATTGTTTTCAAAATTATGAGGTTGGAATGTAAGAAGATTCGATTTTTTTGTAATGATGCAAGTGTGTGTAAAAATTGTCATTTTAGTAGCAAAAATGCTACTCACTTAAAAGAATAAAATCATCAATCCCTAAAATTGCTATGAATATAAACTCCCCTCCTAGCCTATTAGTTTTCAAAATTATGAGGTTGGAATGTAAGAAGATTCGATTTTTTTGTAATGATGCAAGTGTGTGTAAAAATTGTCATTTTAGTAGCAAAAATGCTACTCACTTAAAAGAATAAAATCATCAATCCCTAAAATTGCTAAATTCTTTGAAACGGCTTCGAAATAAAATTTTCAAACCTCAATACCCCGGTGTCCCCGTCGTCTTCCTTCCAGCCTTGCATCATCTAAATACAAACTCTAAAAGGACTCGAAATCCAAGTCAAATAAATCATAAGGCAATAATCATGAAAATGATTAAATAAAACAATAAGGCATGCGATTTAGGTAGCAAAATTCCTAGGCGTTATAATTCTCTCCCCCTTAACAATAATTTCGTCCTCGAAATTCGAAAACTTACTGAAACGATCTAGGTAGCGCTCCTTGTTATCTGCCTCTACCTCCCATGTGGCCTCTTCCTCGGAGTGATTCAGCCACTGAACCTTAATCATGGGGATGGTCCGATTGCGTAGCTTCCGGTGCTATCTGCCTAATATCCTAATGACGCGCTCCTCAAAAGTCATCTATGGTGAGAGCTGTAGAGGCTCGATGTTCAACACATGCGAAGGGTTCGGTACGTACTTCATGAGCATGGAGACGTGGAAGATGTTATGCACAGCTGCTAAGCTCGGTGGTAAGGCCACTCGATAGGCTACGGTCCCCACTCGATCGAGGATCTCGAACGGTCCTATGGAACGGGGTGCTAGCTTACCCTTTTTCCCAAATCTCATAACACCCTTCATTGGAGCTACCTTCACGAAGACATGCTCTCCTACTGAAAACTCTAGGTCTCTCCTCCTCGAATCGGCATAACTCTTCTGTCGACTCTGGGCAGTCCTCATCCTATCTCTGATCCTCTGCACTGTGTCTGCTGTCTGAACAATCTCAGGTCCCAACTCTGCTCTCTATCCAATCTCATCCCAATGAATAGGCGACCTGCATTTCCTTCCATATAGAGCCTCATATGGTGCCATGCCTATGGAATCCTGAAAGCTGTTATTGTATGCAAACTCTACTAACGGCAGCTTGGATTCCCAGCTTCCCTGAAAATCAATAGCGCATGCTCTCAACAGATCCTCTAATACCTGGTTCACCCTCTCCGTCTGCCCATCTGTCTGAGGGCGGAATGCAGTGCTGAAATGGAGCTTCGTCCCAAGTGACGCATGAAGACTCATCCAAAACGCTGATTTAAAGCGTGTATCCCGATCAGAAACAATCGAAACTGGATTACATGCAGTCTGACAATCTCTCTGATGTATAGCTCTGCGTACTGAGTCATGGTGAATGTGGTCTTCATCGACAGAAAATGTTCCGACTTGGTGAGTCGGTCCACAATCACCCATATCGAGTTCGACCCTCTAACGATCCTCGGAAGTCCCACAATAAAATCCATCGAAATGTTCTCCCACTTCCACTCAGGGTTAGGGAGAGGTCTCAGGAGCCCGACGGGTCTCTGATGCTCCGCCTTAACCCGCTGGCACGTCAAACACTCATACACAAAATGGCTGATGTCACGCTTCATACCTGGCCACCAATATAACTGCTGTAGGTCTCGGTACATCTTTGTACTCCTTGGGTGGACAGAGTACGGTGATGCATGGGCCTCCATCATAATCAACTCTCTCAGCGCACCATCTGAAGGGACCCATAATCGTCCCCTATATCTCACAATCCCGTCTCCCACTGTGTAGAGTCCACCTCCCTTCACCTCGTCCCTCAGTCTCCACTTCTGTAGCTGCTCGTCACTGGTCTGGATACTGCGGATGTGATCTAATAGAGTAGATTGTACTGTCAAAGAACCCAATCTCGGTGCTCCACCAGCTGTATAAACCTCTAATCCCAAACTCTGGATCTCTAGTTCTAACGGCCGCAACAGTCAGATGTGCAATAACTGCTGTCTTCCTACTCAGAGCATCGGCTACCACATTAGCCTTCCCGGGGTGGTAGTTAATCTCACAGTCGTAGTCCTTCACCAACTCTAGCCACCTCCTCTGTCTCATGTTCAGCTCCTTCTGCGTGAAGAAGTATTTCAGGCTCTTATGGTCGGTGAAAATCTTGCACTTCTCCCCATACATATAATGCCTCCAAATTTTTAGTGCAAAAACAACCGCTGCTAGCTCAAGATCGTGTGTCGGATAATTCCTCTCATGCACCTTCAACTGTCTGGAGGCGTAGGTGATAACTCTGTCATTCTGCATCAGTACAGCGCCTAAGCCTAGCTTCGATGCGTCCGTGTAAATCACAAAATCCCCTTGCCCCGATGGCATAGATAATACAGGAGCTGATGTGAGAGCTTATTCAAAGTATCAAAGCTCTGTTGGCACTCTGGACTCCAAATATATCTGGCAATCTTCTTAGTCATCGTAGTCAAGGGCACCGCAATAGATGACTGCTAGCTCAAGATCGTGTGTCGGATAATTCCTCTCATGCACCTTCAACTGTCTGGAGGCGTAGGTGATAACTCTGTCATTCTGCATCAGTACAGCGCCTAAGCCTAGCTTCGATGCGTCCGTGTAAATCACAAAATCCCCTTGCCCCGATGGCATAGATAATACAGGAGCTGATGTGAGAGCTTATTCAAAGTATCAAAGCTCTGTTGGCACTCTGGACTCCAAATATATCTGGCAATCTTCTTAGTCATCGTAGTCAAGGGCACCGCAATAGATGAAAAGCCCTTGATGAACTTTCGATAATACCCTGCCAAACCAAGGAAACTGTGGATCTCGGATGCATTTCGTCGGTACAGCCCACTCTCTGACTGCCTAAACCTTGGACGGATCCACCTCTACTCCACTGCTGGAAATGATGTGTCCAAGGAACGCCACTCTCTCTAGCCAGAACTCACACTTGCTGAATTTTTCATATAACTGGCGCTCCCTCAGGACTCCAAGTGCTGTCCTCAGATGTCGACTATGCTCCTCCCTGCTCCGAGAATAGATAAGAATATCGTCAATGAATATGATGACGAACTGATCCAGATACGGCTGAAATATGCCGTTCATGAGATCCATGAAGACCGCTGGTGCATTCGTCAACCCGAAGAGCATCACCAAGAACTCGTAGTGACCGTAACGAGTCCTGAAGGCCGTCTTATGCACATATGCCTCCCTCACCTTCAACTGATGGTAGCCAGAGTAAAGGTCTATCTTAGAGAATATTGAAGCTCCCTGCAACTGATCAAATAGATCCTCCACTCTCGGCAACGGGTACTTGTTCTTTACAGTTACCGAATTCAGCTCACGATAATCGATACAGAGTCTCATGCTGTCGTCCTTCTTCTTCACAAATAAGACTGGTGCACCCCATGGAGAGACACTGGGGCGAATGAATCCCTTATCCAGCAGCTCCTGAATTTGCTCCTTTAATTCCTTCATCTCAGTAGGTGCAAAACGATACGGTGCCTTATAGATCGGTACTGTACCAGGCAGCAACTCTAAATCCTTGACGACGCTAGCCGTAGACACCACATCTCCTGACGGAATCGTCACCAATAAACCTCCTGCAAAACTCTCCTGAGCAACATTCTTACGCCGCACAAACTCCTCAGAAATAAAATAATGAGTCGCCCCTGAATCGAATAAGGCCCTGGTAGCTACCCCTAATAAAACTACCCTACCTTACGGCATAAATAACACATGCATAGGATACTAATCACACTATGCATAAATCAGGTTCACTCCTATTCAATAATATCACATGTTTACTACCTAAATCCTCAAAATTCATAATGTAAGCGCAAGATTACCTGTGATAAGCGTAGTGTCTGGGTCAGCCTCCTCTGCGTGCATCACGTAAACTATCCCGATGGTAGGCTTCTTCAGTTGCGGGCACTCAAAAGACAAGTGGCCCGGCTGCTTGCACTTGAAGCAGACCCCGGCTCCCATCAAGCACTTCCCGGAATGCTGCTTCCCACAAGTTGGGCATGTGGGTTTGTACGTCTGAGCCACAGGCCTCGGAGCCTGCTGTCCTTGGGGTCTTCCAGAAGTAGCGAGCTTCACCGCCGGTCTCGAGGTCCCTAACAAGATCATTCATTAATATAATTACAGAAAGGGATAACTTCTTAAAAGATTATATACTGACCCTGGCCTGGAGGTCTAGGTGGCCCAGTGAACGGCCTCTTGGTCTGCTGCTGTTGATGATGCTGTGCTTGGAAAGGTCTCTTCCTCTACGCCTCAGCATGCAGATCCTTCAGCGCCTGCTTGGATTTAAAGGCTCTCTTCAGGGCTGCGGCATAGTCTGCAGTGTCCGACATCAGCACATCCTTGCGAATAGCGGGGCTCAAACCATCCAAGAAATGCTGCAACTTCTCAGCGGGATCATCGGCAATGAGGAGCGAGAAATGGCAACCCCTGTCAAACTTCTTCACATACTCTGCCACAGACATGTCTCCCTGCCGAGGTTCCTAAACTCCCTCTTCATCCTCGTCTGTACGTCCGACGTAAAGTACTTGTCATAGAAGATCTTCTTGAACTCCTCCCAAGTCATAGAGTCCACATCCACTGTCTTTTCTGCCCCTTCCCACCAGAGGGCAGCGTCATCCTTCAACTAAAAGATGGCGCAACTGACCTGGGCAGCATCCTCCAGTCTCATGTACCTAAAGATCGTCTCTAAAGTCCTGACCCATCCCTCAGCCACGAATGGATCAGTGGTACCGGTAAACTCCGACGGACCCATCTTGCGGAACTTCTCATATGGCATCTCGGTCCTGGACGTCTGTGAAGTCCCGGCATTCTGTCTCAAAATCTGTGCAAGTCCAGCTAGAACCTGCTCGCTGGAGCTCAACGATGGTGGTGGAGGTGGGGTAACTTGTCGTTTGGGAGGCATCTGGGGTTTGTAACGAATTTCACTACTTAGTCTCAACATGCCTCAAAGAAAAATAATATATGCAAACATATAGCCTCAAGACATAATCACTTCAACATCTCAAAATAATAAACATGAACCGGAGGTAATTGGACAATTATATAAAGCAGTCAAACACTAAGACTTACAGACTTCGAGGCGAGACTCCTTGAGTTTCTTGCAGTACTGTACCAACACTGATCTTTTCAGCGTGTTTTGTCCTCACTCGCACGCACCCTGAGAAACTTCTCAGGGGGTCACCCATCCCAACATTGTCCCAAGTCAAGCACGCTTAACTTTGGAGTTTTTAAGTGATGAGCTCTCGAAAAGAAGATGCACCTTGTTGGTATGAGTAGTACCAATTAAATCTGATAAGCCTTCCTAAGCTAACCTCAATTACATCTATAACTTTCCAGTCTCGTAATCCCTCTCATTCCGGTGTGGGATCGGTTCATCCATGTGCCCCTTCGCCTCTAGAAGCCTGCCAGGAGCCGCTCATTGTCCGTGCAATCTCTTGGCACCGACGATCACTCTCGTCCTCTTCTGAGCCCCGGGCCTCACATGTCCACCAACTTCCGCTTGGTTCGTCCCCGAACCACTACTAAGAGAGGTCGGCTCTAATATCAACTGTAACGTCCCTCACTTATTAAATTATGTTCTTTTCAATATATATATATATATATATATATATAACCCCCTCAAAAAACCCATGGATGATCCTTAGACCTCTTCCTAACCCCTCTGGACCCGAACCTAGTCCATACAAAACTCTTCCTCCTTCCACAAACCCTAGCCGTCATGCAAGCATGAACAGCTCACCCCATGTAACCCACGACCTAGGCTACCTCCCCTTCCCTCAGCCTCAAGGGCTCACCATGCTCTGTCCAGAGGCCGTTTCCAGCCATGCTTGGACCTCGCATGCCCACCCAAAGCCAAGGAAAACAAGGAAGAAGCCGTGACTCTCCACCCATGCTTAGATCTCCTTCCCCTCAACACCAACCCTCTACCTCACGTCCAGATCTACTCTTGACTGCAAAATACATGAATGAATTACATTAAACAGCATGATATGCAATAAAAGTGGATTCATCCAATCCTCATAACATAAATAATCACACATATATATACATAGTCTTGAAAGGTGCATTCAAGGAAGCTTTGTACTTGCCTTTCTTTGTAAGAACTTACAATCAAGAAGTGATGTAGGCTTTTAGGAAGACAAGGAACACCACACCAAGACAAGGGAGAAGCCTTAATCCACCACAAAAATGGAGAGGCTATGGGGAGGGGGAGGGGGCGGCGTGCTCTATGAGATGGGGAGAGGGAGGCGTGCACAATGGAGTGGGGAGAGGGAGGCGTGATCTAGGGTTGGGGAGGGAGTAGGGTTTGTGTTTCCTTTTATAAGGGAGTGGTAGTTTCGTGAGGATAATTTAGGGATAATTAGGTAGATTAGTGACAAGAGATGTGTTTAAGGAATACTCAAAGTTGCTATTTAAATTGATAAAAAATGCTACTCCTCCACACTTAGAAAATTTTAATGAAAGTTTGATGAAAATAAACTCCCCTCCTAGCCTATTGTTTTCGAAAATATGAGGTTGAAATAAGGTAAGAAGATTCGATTTTTTTGTAATGATGCAAGTGTGTGTAAAAATTGTCATTTTAGTAGCAAAAATGCTACTCATTTAAAAGATCCTCAATCCCTCAAATTACTAAATTCTTTGAAACTGCTTCGAAATAAAATTTTCATCGAAAACCTCAATACCTCGATGTCCCCGTCGTCTTCCTTCCAGCCTGCCTAATCTAAATACAAACTCTAAAAGGACTCGAAATCCAAGTCAAATAAATCATAAGGCAATAATCATGCAAATGATTAAATAAAATGATAAGACATGCGATTTAGGTAGCAAAATTCCTAGACGTTACATTTTTACCCTAAACTTCACCTATAAATACCCATCTTCATTTATACATATATATAGAATATTTTATCGAGAGTTAAGTTCTTTAGGAGTGTTTATACTTGGAAATAATATGACTAGTGAAAGATTTGTGAGCTTATATTCTCAATTCTCTTATTTCTTTGTTATTAACAAAGAAGTGATCTTCTTGAGTGTTTTGAGTGAACGCAACCCACATTAGAGTGAACTACTACAAATATTGGTGTCCATATTTTTTAATTTGTTAGTTATATATTTTGTGATACCCTGCTAGTTGTTATCTCATGCACAAATTAATTTCCCGATATCCCAACGATATGCTGAAGCTTCGCGGCGACAAGTCTACCCACTCGATTTAGTGCGGCGTTGACACTTAGATCGATTCAAGCTCGATTGCGTAACGTACATAGTCGACTATAACAATTTTGTCTTTAGTATGTGATACATTAAGCTATGTGGTTCTCTAGCAACTAAATTGGTCGGACTTCATGGAATGGATATATACACACCAACTTTAGGCTCGAATTCCACAATAAGTAAACAACAAAATAGTTTATTTCCATCCAAGATGATTTCGTAGTTTGACCCAAATCAATTCCTTGTAGCAATGCACACTGCAAATAAACTTGCAAATATTTGAGAATATATCTTGGAGACTGTTGGGCAATAATTATGCTAGTATGCACGTTGTACAAAGACCGGTAAACATGTTGGATAAATGATAATTAGTGTGTACGTGGCACCTGCTTTTTTATTTGCATGCTACGACTAATCAAAATCATCGTCGACAAGTCATTAATCTGATCATAAAATCATGAATAATTCATGTAAATATTCTCTCAGAATTAATTAGTGATGGGTCATTCATGTATAAAACATGATCGGTCACTTTTGCAAATCATATCCCCATAAACAGTAGGGACCTGCAGGAATTTTTGCTTTCCTGTAATTACGATAATTTTCTATTTTCTGATAGACAAGTCACCTTTTTTTTTTCCTGATCTGCTTAACAGGAAGACCCTAATCATCTTAATTTTCTATTTTCTGATAGACAAATCACCTTTTTTTCTGATCTGCTTAACGGGACCCTAATCATCATGTTTGATCCTAACTCCAAACCACCAAGCTTATTGACGTCTAGAAAGACCATTAATTTTAACCTCATGAGTATCTAAAAACAAGGACTCCTAAATCATATATACTAAATCGTCTAAAAGATAGAACATCAAGTTATAATCTTAGTTCTGCTTAGACGAAGTTCAAATTTTAAAAAATAGGTACACCAATAATAGATTAAATTATTAATTTCCGAAGTTAATGTCAGATAAGTCATATACTATTTATAGAGGAAATAAGTGAGTCCCCCGTTTTATTTATGGAAGGAATTTAATATTTTTGAAAGAAAACTAAAATTTGAACATTATATTTTCTAGAAAATATACCATGTTATATGAATACCTAAAGGAGAAGAGCGGACCGGCAGTGTTTTTGTTTTCGTTTGTCATTTTAGGCCAAAATTAAATCATTACATTTTACTCATCATATACACTTAATTTAGTCGTCTTGTTAAAGTGATTTAGCGGTAATTAGTCGAAATGATTCAAGTTCACTTTGTTATTTAAGTAGTTTAGATTCTCAGGTAATTTAAAATTCGTACGTAGGTTGCAAATTTAACGTAAATATACATATAATGTATTTTAAATTCTCAATTATAAAAATTATTGTACGTCGTTTATAGTTCAAACAAACTATATGAACCCTGGCCATATTGCTTCTGACTTGTTTAATATGTACCTCTGCGAAATCATTCATAATTATGACTTTACTGTTCTCAAGTCAATAAATAAGATAGAAGAGAAACATAAAGAGACTTGTCTCTCAGACAATCCATAATATAGTATTCTTCCACGCACAACAATATCACTCAGAGAGAGAGAGAGGAGTGGGTAGGGCTCCTTGCTGTGATAAAGCTAATGTGAAGAAAGGGCCATGGTCACCTGAGGAAGATGCTAAGCTTAGAGAATTCATCGAAAAATATGGAACTGGTGGGAATTGGATTGCTTTGCCTCAGAAAGCTGGTACTTCATACTGAGATATATAATACTGTACTTTGTTCTCTTTTCTTTCTTCTTCCTTTTTGGGATATTATATATGGATTGGTTTGGGGGAAATTACCAGGATTGAAGAGATGTGGAAAGAGCTGTAGATTAAGGTGGCTCAATTATCTGAGACCAAATATCAAACATGGTGAATTTTCTGATGAAGAAGACAGAATTATATGCACCCTTTATGCCAGTATCGGAAGCAGGTGGGCAGTTCTCCTTATTTTAACAATATTTTATTTGTTTACGTGTTTCTTGGCTTTTTTAGATAAAATTTTTTACCAGTTACTTTGGGCAAATCCCTATATTTTCTTGAAATGTTACCTGTGTCAAATGACTGAAGCCCAGAATTTTAAACCGAATATGGAAATAAATTATACGTCTGGTTTTGGAAATACTTCAAATGTGTAGTCTGCGGGGAAGTGTTGATGTTACGTTATATATATACACTTCAAGAAAATATTTCATTTCCAGATTATTTTCATGCATGCGTTTCAGATTTAGGAAGAAGATGAGTAATACTTTCAAGTGACCTCTACTGTATGTAAAACCTCAAAACTTTCTTGTTATATACGGACATCTTTTCTTGTTCACAAGTATTTACTGCAGGTGGTCCATAATTGCTACTCAGCTACCTGGAAGAACTGATAACGATATCAAGAATTACTGGAACACCAAACTTAAGAAGAAGATATTAGGATTTCTTCCTTCACACCATGCAAAAATTGCACCATTTTCAAGCAATCTTGAAGCTCCATTGTCATCTCAATCTCAATCTCTACCTAGCTTGTCTCAGTTTTATAACTCATGTCACACCCATTTTCCTAAATATCAAGCATCGATTACAACCCAACAAAATCTTTTATATGGCAATGACAACAGCACTCTGTATTCTTGCTTTCCTCGACCAAACCAGGAGGCGGATTTCCAGTGTTATTATCCGGTTAAAAACAACATGCTAATGTTCGGAGTGAACCATGAAGCAAGCTGTTCCTCATCTGATGGAAGTTGCAGCCAAATCAGCTACGGGAAAGATCATAATAATGTAATTCAGCAAGATGAAATGGGGTGTCTGAATCAGGGTTTCATCTTAGATAATGGGTTTGCGGATAACCAAAGGTCCATGCTTCATAATCATGGAAAGATCAACAAAGAAGGTCCTCATCTCGATTTTGAAGTTGATCTAGCAGCTCTATATCTTGATCAGAAGACAAAAGGGATAGTGGAAATTGGGACTCAGTTGGAGTATGATCTTGAGGAAATAAAGGAAATGATCATTAATAACAACTGTATTTTTTAATGTTCAATGATGACAACAAGACACATGAGAAGGGGATGTACTGTTACTACTACTGATTGATCTGACTGTAAGTACATATCAGAGAGATTTGAAGGGGCATGGTGTGGTGATTCAGATTATAAATTTTAGACTTTTCAGTTTCTGGGATTTTGTGTTGTGATGCAAAAATCTGATGAAAAAGAAGTGGGAGAGAGAAAAAAAAAACCTTTTAGTGACAGTGTAGTAAAAAGCTTGTTCCTTCGTTCATTTCTTTAAGGAAAAGTAGGTGGTTTTTTTTATCTTTCTTGGTACGGTTTACTGCTACAACTCGCCAGACCCTACGCATACATTTGAGTTTGCAGAGATCCAAGAACTAAAGAAAATGTCACAGTGTAGGAAACTTCGTTTTCTGTGAAACACAAGAAGATATCCGTATTTGTTTAAAGTGAATTAGAAATGACTGACCATTAAAACAAGCGTCAACTGGTCAACACACAAACACACACAAGTCCCGTTATATATTTACCCATTGACCTTTGGGTGTGATTTGAAGAAAGCGACCGAAGGATTCGGGACATGGATTAGACCTTACCATGGGTCGGGTTGACTCGAAAATCGGTCCGGACCCGAATCATGGTTAACTGATCGATTAATCGGGTCAATGATTTAACCCGAACTCATACCCAGAAATGTAGACATACGGGTCGATTCGGGGTTACCCTAATAACTGTCAGTCCGGACGTTTTTTATTTTAAAAAAAAGGCTCGAACCAGCCCGAATCCGTCGGATTCAAGACCCAACTCGTAATCATGATACATTGTTACTGGCTAGGGTTCGGGAATTTACGACCCGAACCCATGTGTCAGGCCCGGAACCGTATCGGGCCGTGACCTTGTCTAACATGGATATATTAATATGTTTTTTGCTATATGTGTTTCTTAAGTTCTAAAGTGCTGTAATGTGGGAGAACTTTTTATATGATTGTGAAAGTATCGGTTCTGTATATTACGGAAACATGGCGACTTCGATCCCAATTAATATGATCGAATTTGCAGGGTAATCCATATTATCACTTATGGATTTGAGTGTGGTTGACTTTCGAAGAGGATAGATTTGAAAATGAGGATTTCCACGTGTAACAAATTATTTATTTATGTAAATTACACATACCTTTGTAGCATAAATAAGATATATAAAACATCCTTACTATTTTCTTTTTCTAGTAACATAAATGCGAAAATTTTTTTTTGAACTTCGAAAGCTCCAACAACTAAATTATGTAAGATACATAGGAACTTAAATTAAGTTGTAGCAAACGAAAGAATATATTCTTATTAACTTCATGAATTAATTAAATTGTGCTACATACCCTAAAAAAAAAAGATATTTCTCCTCCAAATAATGTAATGAAAAACTCAAGCATAAATAAATATTTTTCCTTTCAACATAAGCGGAAGAACGCTGCCAAACCGCTCAAAAGTCCTGCCCCTCGACCTCAGTCTCTGTGTCATCTACACTAATCGAACGTAGTGAGCCTAATGGCTCAACAAATACAAAATAAAGGATAGCAAGTACTAAGCATACTTATACCCAAATAATTTTTTCTCAAACTTTAAATGCACGAGAAAATATCATCTCAAATCATTTTTCTGAAAATTCATGCATAGGCAATAAACTCGTAAATAAAAAGATTTTCTAGTGAACTCCGTTTCTCGACTGTGGTCCCTCAACCTCAAGTCTCCTGATCAAGCTATATAAATACCATGGTACCAGGTTCGAAAGGCACCTCAATACTTTTTTGGAGTCCAGTCATGACACGTGTAAAGACACTCCATGTCAGGCCCCGTGCTAATCACTCAAGATTAAAGCACAAATAAGCACATAAACGCGGAAGCATAAAATAGGGCTTAAAAATTTTCGAAATATTTTGGGCCTGAACTCAAATCATCATTCAAAATATTCATAATCAAAGTACAAGATAAATCAAACTCATAGAAAAACAGGTAACATCAAATATCAAATCATATACAGATCCCCAATACATAAAAACACAGGGCATTCCATGGTTCAATACATAATACAATAGATAACTGGGACTCAAGGGAATGGGGATCGACCAGCTGGCACTCCACTCGGTCCAACTTGGTTACTTGTAGATCCTGCAAATGGGTAACACAGACCCAAAAGACACAAAAGCAGGAAAAGAAATACGAGGTCAAACCTCAGTACGAAGAGCCATCTAAAAACAGCAAGTCATGCAACATGCTATAAATCAAGTTATGAAATGCATGAGGCTGTCAAAGAATCGGATATCTAGACCAGTAAATAAACTGGCAAATCATCTCAAGCGAGCCTCTATACCACGCATAGCAAATCAGCCGGTGGAAATCATCGGTCTGTGATATTCCGGCCCGTCAGCCATCACAGCTCGGTGGTATTCCGATACGACAACACAGTCGATCACCACTCCGATGATAGCGTTGGACCTTTCAGGCACGACACATATGTCTTCTCTGGTCACAACGTGGCTCTAAATCAGGTCATCAATCAATCAGGAGGCTCAATATGTATGCATGTATGCCAGAAATTCATATCTGATTTCTACATGCACAATTTACGCAAAAACAGAACATACATCAATCAATCATCAAGTCCGCTTCACATAAACAGACAACATTAGTCAAACAGATTTCATAACATGAAATATAGCCATGTCCACGCTCAAAGTTGTTATAGCTGCTCCATTCGTACCTCTAATAGCTTAAATCTACCTCAACAGATTTCTCAAGGCACGGCACAACTCAACCTGCACAAATCTGCACATTGCTGGTCATGCCCAACACAGCTGGAAGCTGAAATCTGAAACAACGACTGGAATCGACAGAAATCTAGGGAAGAAATGTTCGGGTGAACAGTAGCTATCGAGGGTTGTTAAGATGAAGATAAGAAATATCGGGTGGAAAATAATCTAAGTGTTGCTCAACACTTGCATATTTAAATCTCCCACACGACAGTTGCTGTTCCAATTAATCAGATCCCTGATAACGCTTCAGAAGAAGTCTCACAGCTAAATCCAGTGTTTCCTCTCACAGCTGCCTCAGCTGATACAATCAGACGTTGTCACGCTTCGCTACTCATCCAAACGACGACGCATCAAGGTTCCCGCTAAATAACTCAAAACTGCTGAGAACAGATCTCTCTCAAAACGACCAACAGCTGAATCTAAAATAATATCAAAACGACGACGTAGAGGACACGTCACCATCGCTGCCAACAGCTGATCAAACCAACGTCTGATCATATCAACGCATCAGATCCCTCTCCAGCTGATGACCAACACAACCAACAGCTGACACAAAGCGTTACACCCAAAGCGCTGTCGTTCCAACTTATCCAAACGATGTAGTTTCGTTATCCGCTAAGAAATACTCTAACGAAACCAACAGATGGTTCCTACACACTCACATCTGCCAGCGTTACCCCACAGCTGAACAAATCTCTTGCAATAGCAACAACTGTTTTGCACTACAACACCAGTAGTCAAGCCAAATCGTTGACTTTCACCACTTAGCGTAGACATCTGATCATCCAGCTGCTACCAATAGCTGAAATTCCGAAAAACACCAAAATCTGAAACCCGTTTCAACCAAATACTCCGAATCCAGAAATCTGAAAATTACAATCCAGACTTCACTACAATTCCTCAAAATCTGAAATTCGAAATCCCCAAAATCTCGTGACTAATCCTATACAAAACTGATTAATCACTATTCGAATTTCTCAATCCTCACATTCTCCCCAACTTAAGAGATTTCGTCCTCGAAATCAAAGGCACAACAGGGAAGAATTCAAACCAAACATTTCAAGAAACACACAAACAACTGAACAACTCGAATCAAAGCTTAGAATTTACCTGGAATTCTCACTATCATTGATCAAATAGATGAGGCCAGTCTTGTCTCATCTTCTCCTCAACCTCCCAGGTAGCTTCTTCTCGGCCATGCTTACTCCATTTGACCATCACCAACGGAATTATCTTGTTCCTCAACTGCTTCTCCTTCATATCCAGAATCTGCACTAGATATTCCACATAGCTCAAGGCAGAATCCAGCTCAACTTCGTCGGTTCTCAAAACATGGGAAGGATCTGACTCATATTTCCTCAACATTGACACATGAAAAACATCATGTATCGCTGCTAACTCATCAGAAAGCCTCAATCTATAATCCAACTGTCCAATCCGCTCAACAATCTCAAAAGGACCAACGAATCTAGGAGCCAATTTGCCCTTAAATATGAATCTCATAACACTCTTGAAAGGAGAAATCTTAAGAAACACACGATCGCCAACCTCAAAATCTAACGGTCGACGTCTTCGGTTAGCATAGATGGTAAGTATATCTTGTGTAGCTTTCATCCTACTCCGAATCAAATCAATCTGATCTTTCATGTGCTGCACAAATTCAGGAGTAGAAAGCTGTTTCTCACCAACCTCTTCCCAACAGATTGGAGATCTGCACTTGCGACCATACAAAGCTTCAAACGGTGCCATCCCGACAGTTACTTGGTAGCTATTGTTATACGAAAACTCGACTAAGGACAAGGAATCCTGCCAGCCACCACTGAAATCCATCACAACTGCACGCAGCATATCCTCCAAAGTCTGAATGGTCCTCTCAGACTGACCATCTGTCTGTGGGTGATAGGCTGTACTCATAGCCAATCTCGAACCCATCGTTACTTGCAAACTCTTCCAAAAACGAGATGTGAACCTTGGATCTCTATCTGAAACTATAGAAACAGGCACTCCGTGCAATCTAACCACATGGTCGATGTACAAATTCGCCATTTTCTTCATCGAACACCTCACATCATAGGGAATGAAATGGGCTGACTTTGAAAGTCTATCAATCACCATCCAAATCGCATCGCATCCCCTATTCGATTGAGGTAAATGAGTCACAAAATCCATGGCGATGTGCTCCCAATTCCATTTAGGCACTTCTAAACTCTGCAGCAAACCACCAGGTCTCATCCTCTCAGCCTTGACCTGCTGGCAATTCAAACACTCAGCAACAAAACCAGAAATGTCGCTCTTCATACCTGCCCACCAGTAGTGAGACTTCAAGGTATGGTACATCTTCCTCTCGCTCGGATGCACACTGTACCGACTACAATGCGCTTCATTCATGATAGTTTCTTTCAAGTCGATTAGGTTCGGAACCACCAATCTCCCTCGAAATCTCAGACACCCATCAGAAGAAACAGAAAAATCATCAGACTGACCACTTTGGGCTTTAATCCTCAACTCATGGATATAGGGATCAGTCCTCTGCGATTCCCTAATGTCACTCACAATCTGCGGTTCAATCCGAATCGAAGAAACCAAGAAGTACTGATCACCCGGCTAGAATCACCAACCAGAAGTACTCAACTGCTCGTAGATGCTCGAAACTCTCAAGGATGTTAACATTGCAGGCTGGATTTTCCTACTCAAAGCATCGACCACTGAGTTCATCTGCCCAGGCTGATATTGAATCTCACAGTTAAAATCCTTGAGAAACTCCATCCAACGACGCTGCCTCATATTCAAGTCCGACTGCGTGAAGATATACTTCAAACTCTTGTGGTCGGTGTACACCACAAATTCTTCACCATACAGATAGTGTCGCCAAATCTTCAAGGCAAACACAATCGCAGCCAATTCCAAATCATGAACGGGGTACCTTGTCTCGTGAGGCTTCAACTGTCGAGACGCATACGCAATCACGTATCCGTTCTGCATCAGAACACATCCCAATCCATTCAGAGAAGCATCGGAGCATACAACAAATCCTCCAGATCCAGACGATAAAGCCAACACAGGAGCAGTAGTCAACTTCTCCTTCAACGTCTTAAAACTAGACTCGCACTCGTCAGTCCACACAAACTTCCTATCCTTCTGAGTCAACTGATTCATAGGCTTAGTTATCGAAGAGAACTTATCGATGAAACGCCTATAATAGTCAGCCAATCCTAAGAAACTACGGATCTCGGAAACATTCCTAGGTCTCTCCCAGTTAAGAACTGCTTCGACCTTGCTAGGATCCACAGAAATTCCTTGCGTCGAAATCACATGACCCAAGAAGATAATTCTATCCAGCCAAAATTCGCACTTGCTGAACTTGGCGTACAACTGCGAGTCTCTCAATCTCTGCAACACCAATCTCAGATGCTCCTTATGCTCTCTCAAACTCTTCGAATACACCAAGATGTCATCTATGAAGACAATCACGAACCGATCGATGTACTCGCTAAAGACGCGATTCATCAAATCCATGAAAACATCCGGGGCATTCGTCAACCCAAACGGCATCACAAGAAACTCATAATGCCCATATCTCGTCCGAAAAGCTGTCTTCGCTATATCTGCGTCTCTAATCCGCAACTGGTGATATCCAGAGCGCAAATCAATCTTCGAGTACAAAACCGATCCTTGCAACTGATCGAACAAGTCATCAATCCTCGGCAAAGGATACTTTTTCTTCACCGTCGCTTTGTTCAACTGCCGAAAATCAACACACATCCTCATAGATCCATCTTTCTTCTTCACAAAAAGAATCGGAGCTCCCCAAGGCGACATACTCGGTCTGATGAAGCCTTTCTCCAGAAGATCTCTTAACTGATCCTTGAGTTCCTTCAACTCTGCTGGCGCCAACCGATACGGAGCTCTAGAAATCGGGGATGTACCGGGCATCAACTCGATACCGAAGTCGATCTCACGTCTCAGAGGGAATCCAGGAATCTCATCCGGAAACTCGTCGAGAAACTCTCGGACGATCAGGATGTCACTCAAATCCAATCGTGACTCTTGGAAAACGTCAAGCGCATAGATCATAAATCCAGCATTATCCAGCGATAACAGACTAAACATCTCCATGGCAGACACCAGTGGAATCTTCGACCTCGAATCCGTGCCATAGAAATCCCACTTATCACCCGAATCGAGGCAAAATCTCACCACACCATGGAAACAGTCAACAATAGCCTTATAGCTAGACAATACATCCATTCCCAAGATGCAATCAAAATCCCTCATCTCCAAGACAATCAGATTCGCCACTAGCACGTTCTGATCAAATCGAATCACACTATCCACCACGATCTCATGGGACATCACCCACACACCAGCAGGAGTAGATACAGATACGACATCATACAGTGGGGTAACTCTCAACCCACACTCATACACAAACCATGCAGAAACCATTCCCAAGATGCAATCAAAATCCCTCATCTCCAAGACAATCAGATTCGCCACTAGCACGTTCTGATCAAATCGAATCACACTATCCACCACGATCTCATGGGACATCACCCACACACCAGCAGGAGTAGATACAGATACGACATCATACAGTGGGGTAACTCTCAACCCACACTCATACACAAACCATGCAGAAACAAAGGAGTGTGACGCTCCTGTATCAATTAAAACTCTCACAGGAAAATCAAAGATAGAACATGTGCCTGCGATAAACATACCAGGTGTCTCCTCACCCTGCTCCCCCGACAAGGCATTCACCCGGGCCTACTGCGGTATTTGAAACTGAGGTCTAGAAGATCCTTCAAACCTAGACGGTTCATGGGGTTGAAATCCAGATCGTTGGGTCGGGGCAGGAAACTGCGGTCTCTGCGAAGAACCACCAGCCGAACCCTGTTGAGAAGGAACCGAAGTCTGTCCCCTCAACAAAGGACATACTCTCCGATAATGTCCAGGCTGTCCACAGTTATTGCAAGTACCTAGCACACTACGGCACTGCGAAGTCATATGCTTCCTTCCGCACTATCCACAAGACACGCTGCTAGAACCACTGCCACCAGAACTCACAAAACCAGAGGAACTCGAATTGAAATTTCCGGATCAAAATGAGATTTCAGAAGAGATACGAATGTTTGAATAAATTTGAGATTTCCGGTAAAAATTACTCCAGGAAGAAATTTTAACTTTCCAAATAAAGATGATCTTTCGGTAACTAATTCCTCCGGATGAAATCGGAACTCTTTCCGCTCGAACTTCCCAGCCGAATTATGAACCTGGTTAACTCTGATACCACTAAAATTTCACGCCCCGAGAACGGGCCTGGACGTGAACACCGGTGATGTTTAATAATTATTCATTACAAAACATCAAGCCTCATAGTGCAGCTCAAAACCAGTCTATTACATAATCAAAATGATCGTCTTTACAACTGAAAATCAAAGTTTGCGGAAGCGAAATTACATTAACCAATACTAAGTCTTCACCAGCCCCAGAACAGCTCTTGTTCCTCTTCTTCAACCTGCTCTTCTGGACGTGAACACCGGTGATGTTTAATAATTATTCATTACAAAACATCAAGCCTCATAGTGCAGCTCAAAACCAGTCTATTACATAATCAAAATGATCGTCTTTACAACTGAAAATCAAAGTTTGCGGAAGCGAAATTACATTAACCAATACTAAGTCTTCACCAGCCCCAGAACAGCTCTTGTTCCTCTTCTTCAACCTGCTCTTCGTTCTTATCTGGGTGGGAGAAGTAAGAGGTGAGTGTTTGGGGAAACACTCAGCAAGTGGGGGAACCATTCGAGCATAACAAAAATATACATATATATACAACTGAACTGAACTTGGAAACCTTTCAAGGACACTGAACAGAGCATAGCATATAACAGAACAGAACATAGCATAACATGTAGCACTGATAGTTACTTCGTCTCTATGGTTTACTGATCAGTCCCTAATTTTTACTCCTCTAAGTGATCGAGGCCATAGTTACACCACGTAACTCAGAGGCGGAATATTCCGTAGACCCATATTACGACAGAAACATCAGTGCTAAAACAGAGCATAATTCATATCATGAACTTGACACGATATGGAATCTGACACGAAACAAGTGCTCGAACAGTAATTCAAAATAGAACGTAGCATGAATAATATATGATATTTGAAAGGAATATATATATAACAAAATCCCACTTATCGTCTGCTGAAATTTCTTGACTGGTATGCGAAATCTGGTACTTCGTACAGTACTAGGATGCAGCCTTGTGCAAAGTTTCAGTGTGGAAGTTTACTGTAGTTTTACTGAAGAATTTTCGAGGTGAGTGAGGGAAATATGCGGCCATCAGCTGGGTATTTATACGTGCAGAAATGGGAGTCAAAAGGGCAGCCATTAAAACCTTAATTTTCTGATTTTATGGTCATTAAAATGGCTGTTACGAGAGCATTAGTGTAGGCATTGATTTGGGTGTCTTAATTGGCCATTAAACCCTTTAAATTGGCAGTTACTATTACGAAATTTGATCTGTACGTGTATAACATCTTGCTGAACTCGTGAGCCAAAGTTGAGTTTTCCTTACAAAAATCTGAATGTGCGTCGCCAAATCTGAATTCGCCAAATCTGAATTTTGGCCATTAAAATGGCTGTTACGAGAGCATTAGTGTAGGCATTGATTTGGGTCTCTTAATTGGCCATTAACCCCTTTACATTGGCAGTTACTATTGCGAGAAGCTTATCTGTACGCGTGTAGTGGATTGCTGAAATTTGTGAGCTGAGTTTTCTTTACCATCTCTGAATTTAGGTCGTCAAATCTGAATTTGCGTCGTCAAATCTGAATTTGTGTTCCCAAATCTGAATTTGCGTCGCCAAATCTGAATTTACGTCGCCAAATCTGAATTTCGTCAAATCTGAGTTGACTTGGCCAAAGCTGTGTTTGACCAGTCCAGAGTTGAGTTGACCAGTCCAGAGTTGAGTTGACCAGTCCTAAGCTATGTTGACTGTTGACCAGCTGCTGACTGTTGACCAGCTGTGTTGGCTGTCTGACTGTTGACCAGCTTTGTTGGCTGTCCCAGATCTGAGTCGACTGCTGACTGTTCAGATCTGATTGACTGACTGTTCAGATCTGAGTTGACTATCTCAAATCTGAGTTGACCGTTGACCGTCCCGGATCTGAGTTGCCTGCTAACTGTTCAGATCTGATTGACTGCTGGCTCTCCAGATCCGAGTAACTGCTGGCTCTCCAGATCTCGGTTGACTGTCTCAAATCTGAGTTGACCGTTGACTGTCCCGGATATGAGTTGACCATCCCAAATCTGAGTTGACGTCCCAAATTGAGTTGACCGTCCCAAATCTGAGTTGACTTTCCCAGATCTGATTATTTTTTTTGGCTCTATTTCCGAGAGCTGAATTTTCGAGTTTTCACAGACGCAGCTTGCGAAGTTGACATAACTTATGACCCGACACCAGCTTATGACCTCGACACAGCTTACGACCACGACAGAGCTAACGACCTGACACAGCTTACGACCCAAGCAGGGATTCAAAAATGGCTGGGACAAAGCCCGAGCCACGTCCGACGTCTGCCCCTTCTCACTCGACATCAACAGCCCTTGGTCCCTGCTAAACTAAAACATTGCCTAGCTTAATCTCAACCCTCATCAACCATCGGCCATTTCCCATATTTCTAGTTCTAGGCAGCCTTGTCATGATAAACAGAAAAATATACATCACAATACATCAATTCGAAGCCTCAAATCGTTGAAATCGGAAGTTTAAAACACCCAAACAATAATATGAATGAAAAGGTGCATTGAAAGGAGATTTTGTACTTGCCTTATATTGAGAAACTTACAACCGAGTGTCATGAGGCTGGAAGGGAATAATAATGTTCGGAACGCTGCTGGTTTTGCTTCGGAAAAGCTCTAAGCTGATGGGGGTGAGAAGGGGGGACGGCGCTACAGGGAAGGCTAGGGTTTCTCTTTTTTTTTTTAGGACAGTAAAGTGACATGTTTGTGTGTGTCCGACGACTGAGATCTTATTTAAAATAAGGGAAAATTTGTGTTCTAAAGTTGTTAAAAGATAGTAGGGGAAGTTGCTAGTCTATTGAAAAAGTGATAATCAAAAATCCTTTTTCTTTCCCTTGTATAATTTCGAAAATTTGGATAAAATATGAGGATAAAATTTGTTTTAAGAAAATGAATTTATAAAAATCACATTTACCTAGGTGTTCGCATCGTCTCCACTCCGGTCTCGTATCACATGTACTAGAATTCTGAAAAGATACTTATCATAACATAATTTAAATATTTAATATGATAATCCAAGAGTGAAGTTATTATAGTTATTAGAATAAATGAAATAATACCAAGGCGTGCGATTTTTAGTAGGAAAAATTCTCATG
Source organism: Dorcoceras hygrometricum (assembly GCA_001598015.1). Taxonomy (NCBI): domain Eukaryota; kingdom Viridiplantae; phylum Streptophyta; class Magnoliopsida; order Lamiales; family Gesneriaceae; genus Dorcoceras; species Dorcoceras hygrometricum. The sequence continues at coordinate 305,814 of KV011870.1, forward strand.
CATTACAAGATACGTTGTCAGTCGGATCCTTGATCGATCTACAACATATGCCTTCTGTAGTCTCACAAACTGTCCTTTTGCGGTTGTGGAATATTAGCATAATACTCCGATCACATGCGCACCTGAAACCCCCGAAGATATTTGGTGATGCTCCGAGATTTGCAGAGAATATCTAATTTTATATTAATGTGTTGTAAACTGTGTATATACCAAGTAGAAGTACCTATAGGGCTTCGTCTTGACTATCAAGAATTCTACTCCAACTCGAATTGTAGAATTATACTCCAACTTAAACTTTAGAATTCTATTCCAAGTCAATCTATGGATGCACTTTTATATATTAAATGTTTATCAAATAATATATTTTTGAGATAATATATATTAGATAGGCATATATTTTTTATATTTGGTTTATAATATACCAAAATATAAGATAATGCCTACCTTATATCTTGTCACCAATATATTATTCGATATATCAAACGTGCATCCACAGTTTGAGTTGGATTGAGTCAGAGTAGAATTATGCGGTTTGAGTTGGAGTAAAATTATACGGTTTTTGAGTTGGAATTAGAAGTCTAAAAGCTAAGACGGAAGCCATAGAAATATAGACAACCCTACTTGGCATATACATAATGTATAACATAGAAACACACTATTAAATATTCTCTGCATTTTTTGGAGCATCGTCAGATATCCGTGGGGTATAAGGTGTGCATGTGATCGGAATCTTTTTCTAATATTCCAGCAACTATAAAAAGGACGGGTCGTGAGATTACAGAAAGCATTCGCTTGTAAATCAAATAATTAAGAGAATAAATAATTTCTTAAAGTGATATTAGAGCAGTATTATACATTGGATCGAACTCGCAAAATCATTGTATTATGTTCTTATATCACAATGCCGCTGCTTCCACAACCCGAAGGCGGCGTGGCAATCATGCCGCTGCCATCCATCGTTCGATGAGCCATCGAGCAAGCCAAGAGTTGCGGTTTCTGCATGCTCTTGAGGCTGCTATGATGGCGATAAGCTGAACGAAGAGATAATAAAGGCAAAAAAGGTAAAGCAATGAGGTGGTCGCGAGAAAACAATTGACTAGCCGAAGAAGAGAAGGCGGGGAGAAATTCTAGGTGAGGATGTGGCGGTCGAAACCCAAATTTTGCCAAAGCCGGCGATACGCAAATTTATTCTAATATAGTCTGTTTACAATACCAGTTTTTTCATTGGAGAAGAAAATACATTCATAAAGAAGCTTTTATTTTTATTTTTTCAAAAAGGCCAGGAGATACGTGAAGTCAATATATCTTCAAATTTGCCTTTCATTTTTTAACTAATTATTCGTAAGTGAATATAGTTCATTTTTTAACTTTAGAATTATTTTCTTATGTTTTTTTTTTGTAATGCTATATTTTCTAATTTGTATTGCATGAGTATTATTTGATTACACAATTTTTTGGCAGTAATTATTGCATGAGGTGTATGGATTTTTTTTTGTATAATAATTATTATTTGGTATATTAAAACATGATCTAACGGAGCTAGTTTGTTGATGCTACCGGTTTCGTGGGGGAAGTCTTTTTTCAAACGATTCTCGATCTACGAGATATATTATTAAAATGACCTTAGCACTAACTATCATTCGTAGAAGAACTCTTGGAACTATTGATTATAATAATTTATTTTATATCATATTATGGACTTATTTATTTCGTGATTGGTTATTTTTTAATATAATTTTTTATTTTCTGAGAGATGATTACGAGCCATAAAGGTGAAATTGTCTATCTCAACGAATTAAAGAAAGTAATATAAGTTTACTCAGATTAAAAGTTTATTTCATTAATATGTACTCATCAGATAGCTAGACTTCTACACAGTAATAGACACCCCCATATATTTCATTGATTCCATGTTAAAGAGACATTAGATGGTCACAATTATGCTATGTGATATCCGAAGATGCAATATCTGCTTCAACAAAAGAAAAAAAAAAAAACCAATCGATCACCTCGCCAAATCCATGTCTGAGCCAGATGAACCCCAAAATGGACCAACAAGCCAGTACCATAGTGATATCGATGCGTACAACAAATGGTTGGATTGTAGATTCGAGAGCAACAAAACATGTGATCAGAGATAGAGATAGAGATAGGTTAATAGGTTATCATCATATGCCAGCATGCAGCCACTACATTGTTTTGGGAAATATGGCCACGCGAGGAGGTTCTAGGAGCTGTTACATATCAGCTAGCTCAGCACTAGTCGTGAGCTACTCCTTAGTGATGAGCAATATGCACCTAGATATTGATGTAATTACATTTCAGTATTAGGCTTGGTTTTTCATTTGTTTATTGATCTATTGCATACCAAATGGTGACCGAGCTGTTCTGTGTTGTTCTATTATGAGCCGATATGATCTTATTATTTGTTAATATCATGTCCATCGATTATGATATAATCAAACGTTCTGAAAAACCTTAAGCTCATCTGATCTTGATAATCCTCAGCTTTTCTGAAATGATTTGAGACGTTCTGTTCTGAACTAATTTCTAAGCTTCTTCAAGCAAACAACAATGGTTTATCACATATCTCGTATTTTAACGACTAGTTTTTAAAGGAACGCTCATAGACAATGGTTCCAAACATCGTTATCTTTAAACGACAACAAAAATTACAAATTAACAACCGTTTTAAAAAAACGATGTCTTAAATAGAAAATAAAGCACAAAGAACAGTTTTTAAAAAAATTGTCGCCTTGGCGTTGTCTATTGCCAAAGCGTTAAACCAAATAAGAGATAATCACGTAATATTTATCCCGAAGGTTTGATATGGTGGGCACCAGGCTGACGTGGCACTTCTTGGTGCTGCCACGTCAGCTAGTGCCCACATATAGTGCCCACCATATCAAATTTGATTTATCCCGAATATCAATCATGGTTTTGAAATGATATGTTATGTAAGTACCTTTATGGATCGGCGTACGTGGCGAATCCTAACCTCAGTTTCTAGCTTTTAATCCAATCATCAATTTAAAATATATTTTAAAAAATCACAATCATGTTACGTGAGGTTCTGGAAATTCAGATCGGGTTAATCAGTTTAGAGTGGATCAGATCGGGTGTGAGCTATAACTTTGATTATGCTGTATGAGTTTTGTTTGACATTGGAGCATCACACCGTTTATTCTGATGTGTTTATCAGTGAGTGTGGGGTTAATACCACTCATTTGTGTGATGTTGTGTCTGTGTCTACTTCTGCCGATATGAGTTTCTTTTCCCGGGAGATAGTGTTGAACTGTGTGATCAAGTTTGATGAGAACCAGTTGATGGCGAATTTGATTATATTGGAAATGGAAAATTTCAATTGTATCTTGGGCATGGATGCCCTGGTGAGTAATAAGCCTACAGTCAACTGTTTCCATGTCGTGGTCAGATTTAGACCCCAGCTTGGTGAAAAGTGGCAATTTTATGGTTTTGATTCCCGATCTAAGATTCCACTAGTCTCAGCAATGGAGATGTTTGGGCTATTGTCACTCGAGAATTCTGGGTTTATTATTTATGCTCTAGATATGACACCCGAACCTCGTTGGAGCTTCGTAATATTCTCATTGTCCGGGAGTTCCCTAATGTCTTTCCAGATGAGATTCCACGTTTTCCTTCGAGAAGGGAGATTGATTTCAGTATTGAGTTGATACCAGGGATTGTCCCGATATCGAGAGCCCTATACAGGTTGGAACCACCGGAGTTGAGAGAACTCAAGGATCAGTTGCGCGATTTTGGAGAAAGGTTTCATTAGATCGAGCATGTCACCTTGGGGAGCTCGGATTCTGTTTGTTAAGAAGAAATATAGGACAATACGGATGTGCATCGATTTTAGTCAACTGAACAAAGCGACCGTGAAGAACAAATATCATTTGCCAAGGATCGATGACTTGTTTGATCACCTTCAGGGTTCAGCTGTGTACTCTAAGATTGATATTTGTTTTGACTGCCATACAGATCGTTGTCCGTTATATATACACTTTTTTGAGTAATATTTCGGACGAATGGGGAATTACGTCGCTCTTTGATCTGCATAATAAGGCCTAGGAGCTCTCTCTTTTATGACAGAGATCTCTCCACACCAAGAAATCGAATCACAATGAAGCCCCCCTTTTCAGCTAAGATACGGGATGAGGATGTACCTAAGACGGATTTTGGACAAGGTATGGACACTATGAGTTCCTTGTCATGTCTTTTGGGTCTGACGAATACTTCTGTTGTCTTTATCAATTTGATGAGTAGGGTCTTTCAAGAGTTCATAGACCGGTTTGTGATTATATTCATCGATGATATCTTGTTCTACTCAAGAATTAAGAGAGAACATAAGGAGCACTTGAGGTTAGTCCTTCAAACTCTTTGAGACTCACAGCTATATGCCAAATTTTCTAAGTGCGAGTTCTGATTGGATATAGTTGTTTTTCTGGGTCATGTTGTTTCATCTCAGGGCATATCAGTGGATCTTGGAAAGGTGGAGGCTGTGGTAAACTGGTCGCGGCCCAGGAATATCTCCGAGATTCGTAGTTTCTTGGGATTGGTTGGCTATTATAGACGCTTTATTGACGGATTATATAGGATAGCCAAGACTATTGACTCAATTGACTCAGAAAGATCGTAGGTTTGTTTGGACAGAGGAGTGTGAGTCAAGTTTCCTGTTGCTGAAGGAAAAGTTGACTACAACTCCATTTTTGGCTTTGCCTGCAGGTTCTGGTGGTTTTGTGGTATGTTCTGATGCTTCGTTGAATGGATTGGGATGTGTTCTGATGCAGAATGTACGAGTGATTGCTTATGCATCTCAAAATTCGAAACCTCGTGATACTCGGTATCCAGTTCACGACTTAGAGTTTGTGATCATTGTTTTTGCGATGAATATTTGGCGCTATTACCTCTATGGTTAGAAGTTTGTGGTATACACCGACCACAAGAGCTTGCAGTACCTATTTGTGCAGTCCGATGAACATGAGACATCGTCAATGGTTGGAGTTACTCAAGGACTTTGATTGTGAGATTTAGTATCAGTCAAGACTAGTGAATCTTATTGCAGATTTCCTCAGGAAAGTCCAGAAATATGATACTGACATCTCTGTATATCTCGGGAGTCCACGAGCATTTGTGAACTACAGGATAGTGATTTCAACCAGGTGACGACTACGTATCTTTTCTTCTTTTCAGATTGAACCACAAGTTATCTCGAATATTCGAGCAGCACAAAGGACCGACCCATACATTCATGAGTTATTGAAGTCCCAGACAGGTCAGTCATATGATTTACAGTTGCATCTGATGGATGTCTACGCTTTCAGGGGAGGTTAGTGGTTCCAAAGCTGATAGATTTGAAGGAAGTGATTATAAGAGAAGATCATTGTATTCAACGGTGTTCATCCTGGAGTTAATTACCATGCCTTAAAATCGTATTATTGGTGGGAAGGCATGAAGGGTCGTGTTGCTGATTTTTTGGCACGATGCTTAAATTTCTACCTGGTCAAGGTAGAGCGGATGAGACCTGGTGGTATGGTACAGAGTTTCAAAGTTCCATAGTGGAATTAGGAACTGTTGGTGCAGCGGCGAATCCGGATCCCCTCACGAGGCTTAGTAGAAGTTTAAAAATTTGATTGCCCGGGAACGATCATACACGAAAGAATAAAACATCTTCATGCCGAGACCGTCGGAACAAATTCCGACGGCAGCGGCGACGACGGAGGCGGCGGCTTCAGCGGCGAGCGGTGACGGCAGGAGGAGGGCGAGAGTGAGGGGAGGCGAGCGGTGGGGAAGTTATCAATACAACTTGGTACAAATGAAAAGCTCCCCCTAAACCTCTATTTATAGATATTTCATGGGTTTAAATCAAATTAATGGGACCAGGTCAAGCCCAGGCCCAGGGAACATTGGTTTCGAGTCCATCATTGTGCCTTCATCATAATCCCGATCGACGATCAGTTCGGATCCGATCTGCACAGTTTCCAAAACTATACATTATGATGCAAAAATAATTGTTCGGGACCACCTAATCCAAAATAGCAGTTAGAACCATCTCAGCTAAAAGGAAAGTCATACTTACCCAGCCAATTTTAGGAAGTTACTGTTAGGACCGAAGGATCAGATCTCAGATGCAATAAAATAAACAACATAACATAAGGGAGGGGCGAGATCTGATCCTATGAAACAAGGAGCGAGCGCTGCTAATATAAATTAAAAATTTTGCGCTGCTATAAAGGAGCTACAATAGCTCACGGTTCTTGAACATTAAACAGAGCACTGGAGACAGATCTGGTATGAAATAAAATCATGCGGAAAACACCAAAACTGAATCCTAATTTTAAAACCCGGCACAAACAGATTTCTGTTAAAACAATGCAATGCGACTGCATGAAATCTGTTTTCTTTGTGTGTGCTAATGTGTAACTGATAAATGCGTATGCGGAATAAATACAGTAAATCATAAAGAAATTACGATGCTGTTTGTTTATGAAAGTTCGGATATAAATATCCTACGTCTCCCCTTCTTCTGTCTCGGAAGGTTCCACTAGAAGAATTTGATCCGCGGACCCAATCACCGAGCCTCTCTCCAGGTTAACTCCTAGCCTCAACAAATGCACACCAGCCGCAACTGTGTGTCTAACTAAACAAGAACTTGTTTAACGTCTTTGTTCAAAGACTACATACACAGAGTTTAACGTCTTCGTGCTTGGACGGGATCTGATTGTTGGGTTGTGATTCACTCGCTAATCAATTTCGCACAACTCTCAAAATATGCGAGTGAATCTGTGTGTGTGAGATTTTACAGTGAACGCTCAACTCTCTAAAGAACAAATCTCACACACTGGGAAAATGCTTCTACAAAAGCTGATGAAGACTCAGCAGTCGACACTGCAAATAAGCTCATCTCTAATGATGGTCGACCGCTTCATCTTCCTGTTTTCTTCCCTCTGTTTTGCACTGTGCCTCGTTCCTTATGGAGTGATCAAATTGTCTTCTTCAAAATCTTCGTATATATAGCTTCTCTCCAAATATGGCCGTTAGACAGTAGATTCAAATCCCTTCGGCGCTTGTCAATTCCAATTTGTCTTCTTCCCAAATTGGTGCAATCATCCTCTGTATATTGTTCTATTTCCCAGAATAGTACAAATCTTGTCCCCTTGATTAAAGGCATTTGCACGACTCACTTTCAGCCATTGATTCTTTCCATTTAAGCGGTTTATTGCGTCTGAATGTATACCAGCAAATTGTTCAACAGCTGTTCGCTCAGCTATTGGTTTTCTTCGTATCGCTCATCAGCTGTTGGTTCTCTCGTATATCTCATCAGTTGTTTTGCTATTCGTTGTTCCAACAGCTGATTCGCCTCTATTGATCAACATCTGATATGTCAACAGCTGCACAACAACATCTGGTTCGTTTACTTCTTCAACAGCTGATTCAAATCCTGAGTTGTTTACGTCTTTACGCACCAGCTGTTTCATCTTTTCTTCATGCAACGTCTGATTAATATTTTCCTTAGCACTACGCCTGAATCATCTTCATCAGCTGATTCAATTTCTCTTCACATCGATGTCTGATTCATCTATGTTTGCACAACAGCTGATTAACATCGTCTGGACAGCATCTGAATACCTAACGACTGGTTATACACTTCACTGTAGCTTTTCCTTAGCACTACGCCTGAATCATCTTCATCAGCTGATTCAATTTCTCTTCACATCGATGTCTGATTCATCTATGTTTGCACAACAGCTGATTAACATCGTCTGGACAGCATCTGAATACCTAACGACTGGTTATACACTTCACTGTAGCTAACGACTGATTCTGCGAATCACTGTAGCCGTCGTCTGAATTTCCTGTCTACTGAATACTCAACTACTGTAGCTTGCGACTGATTATGCTTTTCACTGTAGCTTGCGACTGGATAACTGATCCACTGTAGCTTGCGTCTGATCTGGTCGACATCTGTTTACAGCTGACTGCTCTCATCTGCTTCCAGCTGATCGTTCTCTGCGCACCAGCTAGTCCAGCTACTCCAGCTGATCCATCTGTTGTATCAACTGCTGGTCTTGACTTCTGTTTGCAACAGCTGATTGCTTGCAACTGATGAATGCTTGCAACAGCTGATTGCATCTTCTGTTTAGCGCTACGGCTGATACATCTTTTCTTCACTACTGAAAAAGTGAGTACAGCTGGACTCCACGTAAGCATATCTGTCCACGTAAGCAAATCTGTTCAACTTGGCTTTTGCCTGATTACGATCAGCTGGCTCAGCTTTGGACGTCTCCATTGCTAATCCAGCCATTACGTCTAAGCTGTTGATCCAGATTTCTCAAGTCTTATTCCAGCTCTTCTTTAGATCTCTTCTGTTAAATCTGTACACTACGTAGAAATGTTAGAAACACAATAACAGGTTTTGTGTAATTCAAAACTAAGATCTGGATCTGTTATCCAGATCCATCAGTTACACTTTCATCCTTCCTCCTACTATACTCAACACATTGAGTACCATTTTCGTACGGGAATTGAGACACCAGTACTTGTGTGATCTTCAATGGTTTAGCGATACAGCTAGCCATGGGCTCAATACTCCTTGAACTCTGAAAACATATTTTCAAACTTACCCATCGGACCATGGTAAAGCGTCTAGCAACATCGCCCCATGATCCTTTAGGTATCACTGATAGTGCCTGAAAGAACCAAATGTTCATGGTTAACGTATAGTACGGTCTTTTCAGCTCAAATATCGCGATCAAATCAAAGAACATTGGTAAATCGAGAGTCGCTAGAGATTCAATAGCCATGCATACATCTTGGAGATCAAATAGTGACATTGCATGTGCTACTAGGTAAATACATTTACCTAAAACGCATCTAGTATTCTGGTTAGAGATTTGTCACACTATTATCTCCTCAGATAGCATAGGATATCCATGCACAAGGGCGAGCGGTGAATCCTTGACAATGAAGCATCGACTCCTACATGCATCGCGACCTCACCAAAACCCGTCACCTGATGACCCCAACGGAGTCGGTAAATGGATCAAAGTGAGGCACCTATCAAGTAGAGTCTCAATGATGTTTCGTGTAGTAAGGACTAATTTGTACAACCAAGACCTCGGACTTAATCCACTCGACAAATGATAACCACTTGGAAATTCCGAACAAGAGTAGTTCGAGGTCACTATCCATCTGCATGATCAGAACATCTCTATGTTCCCTACCAATGTAACGTGGTACTTTGCATCACAGATGCTAGTCTCAAGCTCGGGCGACCCTCATCCCTTTTGGATGGCCCAATCGACTAGGAACTAGTTTAAAACACACAGTGACTATAAGATGTGTTTCATGATAGCCATCAAATCCACTATCACATATAACATACACTATAGTGCATTCAAGGTCTTTATCCAACAATTTGTAATCATAATAATGAAGATAAATAATGCCATAAATATGAGAATTTTATAAATAAAGATTGTTTTACATAGATTCAACAAGAAACCACATCCCACAGGTTTGCTAGTTGAGCGCCTACTCCAAAATCTTTCACTTTTCCTACAACCAACTACTCATGAGACGCAGTCCCATTGCTTTGTGATGTTTTCAAACAATGTTCCTGGAAAGGGCTTCGTAAGTGGGTCCGCAATGTTGTCTTCAAAGGCGACTCTCTCGACTGCTATGTCACCTCTAGCCACAATATCCCGAATTATGTGGTATTTCCTCAGTATGTGTTTGGATATGTGGTGAGACTTAGGTTCCTTTTCTTGCACAACGGCACCCGTGTTGACACAGTACACCGGGACTGGATCAACTCCTTTAGGAATTACACACAACTCTTGGACAAAATTCCTCATCCAAACCGACTCTTTAGCAGCAGCTGATACTGTGATGTACTCAGCCTCAGTGGTTGAATCCGTGATGATGTCTTGCTTGGAACTCTTCAAAGAGACAGAACCACTATTGAACATGAATACAAATCCAGAGGTTGACTTCGAGTCATCCACATCGCATTGGAATCTAGAATCAGCGTAGCCTTCCAATTTCAGTTCACCACCCCCATAGACCATGAACGTATTCTTACTCTTTTGTAAGTACTTAATGATGGATCTGTTTACACAGATCCTGATTAAGTTTTGAATTACACAAAATCTATTATTGTGTTTCTAACAATTCTACTTAGTGTACAGATTTTAGGATCGAAGAAGAAGATGAACAGTAGCAAAATCTGTCCAGTCGATGGTTTGAAAAGACAAAGTTCACAGCTGGTTTGATTCATCATTGTAAACGGCAGCTGGATTGAAAATGGAGACGTCCAAAGTTGAGTCGGTTGTTCGTAATCAGGCGGAGGCCAATTTAGACCAGCAGATGTGATAATTGCTAAGAGAGCATGAACCAGCTGGAACAGAAACTATGAAGTCTGTTGGAGAAATGACGAAGAAGAAGATGAACAGTAGAAGTCAGGAATCAGTAGCGCAAAGAATGAGGAAATCAGCAGTTGTGAAGAGAAGTGCAAGAGATAAAGCGACGTCGTACAGGAAGAACATTCAGTCGCAAGCTACAGTGCAACCAGTCGAGCGTACTCAAAGTTAGCGATAGCAAAACGATGTCGTTTGAATGTGTTGATATGACAGCGTTTTGCCTTCGTGATTCAGTCGATGGTTTGCAATGATATGACCAGCAGGCAGCTACAGTACATCCAGACGAGAGCTTCAGTGATATAATTAACCAGTCGAGGATGCATAGCAAACGATGTCGTTTGAATAAGTTGATACGACATCGTTTGATCTACCCAGTCGTTGGGAAATCCAGTCGCAAGCATTTGAAACCAACGACTGGACAACCAGCTGCAAGCATATCTTCACCTGCTCATCCAGTCGCAAGCTAAGATGTACCAGTCGCAAGCACTTCAAGATCAACGTCTGGACAACCAGTCGCAGCACAGTGAAAAGAAAAACCAGATGCGAAGTTATTGCAAAGAAGCGAAAACCAGACGCAGAAATGAAACAGATGTTGCGCGAAGTGCTGTGACGAACAAAAGACAACAACTGAGCGAACAACTGTTGAACAATTTGTTGGAGCACATTCAGCTGTTGGGATGCAATCAAAGCTCAAGATGGAAAGAATCAATGGCTGAAATTAAGTCGTGCAAATGCCTTAAATCAAGGAGACAAGATCTGTACTATTCTGGGAAATAGTACAATATACAGAGGAGCATTGCACACATTTGGGAAGACGACGAATTAGCCGTAACAAGCGCAGAAAGGAATTTGAATTAATCTAACTGCTATATCTCTTGAGGAAGATATTTATACGAGTAAGATTTGAAGAAAGAAGATGATGATTGAGAGTGCAAAAACAGAGGGAAGATCACTGGAGACGAAGCAGTAGACCGCCATCAGAGAGGAGCGCTTATTGAGTGTCTACTGCTGAGTCTAGATTAGCTTTTGTAGAGCACTTCCCTAGTGTGTGAGAAATAGAAAAACAGAGAGTTGAGAGCTTCATTGTAAAATCTCACACACAGAGATTCATTCACATTCATTAGTGAATGAATCTCAAAACCATTTCACAAACAGTTTCCGTCCAAGCACGAAGACGTTAAACTCTGTGTATGTAGTCTTTGAACAAAGACGTTAAACAAGTTCTGAGCGAACAGCCGTGGGCTGGTAGAGTCTAGGAGTTCTCACAGCTGCTGGTTGCGGGATTGGGTCTGTACACGTTGTATAGATCAAATCTTCTAGTGGAGCCTTCCGAGGTGGAAGAAGGGGAGACGTAGGACATTGAGGTCCGAACTTCTAGAAACAAATTTTTGAGTATTGTATTCTGTTATTCATTCAGCACTTGCACATTTATCTTAGCATCGCATAACTCATTTGATGGCATACACAGTTAGCACACTTGCACAGTCGAACAGATTTATGTTGTACATAAATCTGTTTGAGTTGTTTTAAAATATTAGGATTCAGTTCTGGTGTTTTCCGCATGATTTTAATTCATACCAGATCTGTCTCCGGTGCTCTTGTATTTTCAATGTTCAATGATTTAAATTTCGGGAAAACCTGTTTTCGATCTCTTTTTGATTCCCACAAAAAGGGAGAGAATTGTTAGAACATGCATCCGTTATTTAAGGTTTTGTGTAAATCAAAAAGGGAGAGATTGATGGATCTGTTTACACAGATCCTGATTAATTTTTGAATTACACAAAATCTATTATTGTGTTTCTAACAATTCTAATTAGTGTACAGATTTTAGGATCGAAGAAGAAGATGAACAGTAGCAAAATCTGTCCAGTCGATGGTTTGAAAAGACAAAGTTCACAGCTGGTTTGATTCATCATTGTAAACGGCAGCTGGATTGACAATGGAGACGTCCAAAGTTGAGTCGATTGTTCGTAATCAGGCGGAGGCCAATTTAGACCAGCAGATGTGATAATTGCTAAGAGAGCATGAACCAGCTGGAACAGAAACTATGAAGTCTGTTGGAGAAATGACGAAGAAGAAGATGAACAGTAGAAGTCAGGAATCAATAGCGCAAAGAACGAAGAAATCAGCAGTTGTGAAGAGAAGTGCAAGAGATAAAGCGACGTCGTACAGGAAGAACATTCAGTCGCAAGCTACAGCGCAACCAGTAGAGCGTACTCAAAGTTAGCGATAGCAAAACGATGTCGTTTGAATGAGTTGATACGACAGCATTTTGCCTTCACGATTCAGTCGATGGTTTGCAATGATATGACCAGCAGGCAGCTATAGTACATCCAGACGAGAGCTTCAGTGGTATAATTAACCAGTCGAGGATGCATAGCAAACGATGTCGTTTGAATAAGTTGATACGACATCGTTTGATCTACCCAGTCGTTGGAAAATCCAGTCGCAAGCATTTGAAACCAACGACTGGACAACCAGCTGCAAGCATATCTTCACCTGCTCATCCAGCCGCAAGCTAAGATGTACCAGTCGCAAGCACTTCAAGATCAACGTCTGGACAACCAGTCGCAGCACAGTGAAAAGAAAAACCAGATGCGAAGTTATTGCAAAGAAGCGAAAACCTGACGCAGAAATGAAACAGATGTTGCGCGAAGTGTTGTGACGAAGAAAAGACAACAACTGAGCGAACAGCTGTTGAACAATTTGTTGGAGCACATTCAGCTGTTGGGATGCAATCAACGCTCAAGATGGAAAGAATCAATGGCTTAAATTAAGTCGTGCAAATGCCTTAAATCAAGGAGACAAGATCTGTACTATTCTGGGAAATAGTACAATATACAGAGGAGCATTGCACACATTTGGGAAGACGACGAATTAGCCGTAACAAGCGCAGAAAGGAATTGGAATTAATCTAACGGCTATATCTCTTGAGGAAGATATTTATACGAGTAATATTTGAAGAAAGAAGATGATGATTGAGAGTGCAAAAACAGAGGGAAGATCACTGGAGACGAAGCAGTAGACCGCCATCAGAGAGGAGCGCTTATTGAGTGTCTACTGCTGAGTCTAGATTAGCTTTTGTAGAGCACTTCCCTAGTGTGTGAGAAATAGAAAAACAGAGAGTTGAGAGCTTCATTGTAAAATCCCACACACAGAGATTCATTCACATTCATTAGTGAATGAATCTCAAAACCATTTCACAAACAGTTTCCATCCAAGCACGAAGATGTTAAACTCTGTGTATGTAGTCTTTGAACAGAGACGTTAAACAAGTTCTGAGTGAACAGCCGTGGGCTGGTAGAGTCTAGGAGTTCTCGCAGCTGCTGGTTGCGAGATTGGGTCTGTACACGTTGTATAGATCAAATCTTCTAGTGGAGCCTTCCGAGGTGGAAGAAGGGGAGACGTAGGACATTGGGGTCCGAACTTCCAGAAACAAATTTTTGAGTATTGTATTCTGTTATTCATTCAGCACTTGCACATTTATCTTAGCATCGCATAACTCATTTGATGGCATACACAGTTAGCACACTTGCACAGTCGAACAGATTTATGTTGTACATAAATCTGTTTGAGTTGTTTTAAAATATTAGGATTCAGTTCTGGTGTTTTCCGCATGATTTTAATTCATACCAGATCTGTCTCCGGTGCTCTTGTATTTTCAATGTTCAAGAACCAGAGGTATTGCACCTCATCTTCCAGTTATAGCAGCGCGCAAAATTTTTACTGTTTGTCAAAGCAGCGCTGCTAAAGTTCCTTTGAAAACCGGGACCAACACTTGAGAATATCTTTCACATCATTCCAACGCATTTTTCCAGGGTTGGCTTGGTAGCGACTCTTGACACTCAGAGAATATGCGGCATCTGGTCTTGTCGAGATTATACCATACATAATACTACCTATTTCCGAGGCATATGGCACACGTGTCATACTCTCTATCTCCTCTTCAATTTTCGGACACATAGACTTGGATAGAGTGACCGTGGCACATATGTAGGTGACCTCTCCTGGACTCTTTCATGGAGAACCTCTTAAGTATGGTATCGATGTAGGTTGCTTGGATGAGACCGAGCATCATTTTCAATCTATCTCTATAGATCTGTATTCACAAAATATAGGATGCTTCACCCATGTCCTTCATAGAGAATCTAACAGACAACCATACTTTAATTGACTGCAGCATTCCTACATCATTCCCAATGAGTGAATGTCATCAACATAAAGTACAAGGAATGTCACAATATTCTTAACTATTTTCTTATACAAACATGGCTCCTTGGATTCTTGATGAAACCAAATTATTTAATCATTTCATCGAATCTCGGGTTCCAACTTCTAGATGCTTGCTTGAGATCGTAGATCGATCTCTGAAGTTTGCATATTTTATGCTCACTTCCTACGAATGTGAAACCCTCAGGCTGCATCATATAGATTTCTTCCATAATGTTTCTACTAAGGAATGCAGTCTTCACATCCATTTTCCATATCTCATATCCTACAATGTGGCTATGGCTAGTAGGATTCTAATCGACTTAAACATTGCAACTGGTGAAAAATTTTCATCACAGTCAACACCTTGCCTTTGAGTATAACCTTTTGCAAACAGTCGCGCCTTGTAGGTCAATACATTACCATCAGGCCCAAGTTTTCTCTTATATATCCATTTGAACCCAATGGGAACTATTCCTTCGGGAGGATTTACAAGAGTCCAAACTTGGTTCGAATGCATTGAGTCAATCTAAGATTGCATCGCTTCAAGCCGCAAATTAGAATCAGCATCGAAAATCACCTCCTTGAAGGTTCTTGGATCAGATCCAAAAGTTTGATCACTTTGATCCTTCAAGCAGGAAGCCATATCTAACAAGAGTCGTAGGAACCCTTTCAGATCTCCTAGGTGTGTCCATATCAAGTATTGGCTCTTGATATGTGGGAGATTCACTTCAGTTGGTTCTCGAACTTCTTTGATTTCTACTATCTCGTCTTTTCTATCAAGTAGAAATTCCTTCTCCAAAAAGGTGGCATTTCTAGAAACAAATACTTTTGTTTCACTGGGATAATAGAAGCAGTATCCAATAGAATTTTTTGGATACCCAATGAAGTAGCATAATATGGATCTATTATCCATCTTATCTCCCACTGTCTGCTTCACGTAAGCAGGAACATTCCCATATCCTCAAGTACGAGTACTTGGGTGGCTTGCCCATCGATATCTCATATGGAGTTTTATCCACTGTCTTGGTGTGGACATTTTTCAACAACAATATCGTTGTTTCGATCGCATTGTCCCAAAAATAGGTAGGAAGTTCAGCGAAGCTCATCATAGATCAAACCATGTCCATCAAGGTTCCATTATGACGTTCCGCTACACTATTGAGTTGTGGTGTGGTCGGAGGGGGCCACTGTGAGAGAATCCCATTCTACTTAAGATATTCTAGAAATTCGGCACTCAAGTATTCTCCACCTCGATCGGATCGAAGTTGTGACGCCCGAACCCAACGGGGCCACGAGAATTGGGTAAATAAAAATTTTCGAATAAAAGAAGGGCTAAAAGATAAATTGTTATAAGCTGCATTTCTTATAACTCAAAGGAAACAAAACACAAGGCAATTTCGAAGATCAGCAGGTACATAAGTTCGCGCGCTACTGCTAAAACATTTGCGGAAAACAGAGTATTTCATATAACTTTGCAATTGCGGTTTACAACAGCTGATATTCTATGTAAATATAAAACCATTGCTACTGATTTAATACAGTACAACTTAATCAAAACGATACAACTTAGACACGGAAAAACGTAGGCCTTGGATAAACACAAAGGCAATGCATATGTTAAGGAACTTCAATATACAATATCATTTTCGTAAACATTTCAATGGCAGAAACAGGGGATGATAACCCAGCTTCTCATTTCCTTCAATTTCATTTTCACTTGATCATGGCATATAAGTTCTATGTGGTCCAATTTGCACTTTGATCAAAATGACTCCCGATATCAGTTTTAGCATATAGCTCATATGAAAGGGCAGTCGACATCTTCGACAACTGCTCACCCTTCTCCTTGGTGACCGTAACTATCTATGCCATAATTTAAAATATCTTTTGTTCCTTAACAATCCTTTCTTTAAACATTCCTGTAAATCATCGAGTTCCATCATTTTAAACATTTGCTTCCCATTTTAAAACTTTACTGAGTATCGAATTCGACTTTGGAAACATATCGTTAAAATGGAACTGGTTGAAAGAAAACCAGTGACAAGGAATAGTACCAGTCGCAAGACTAATACCTGTTGAAATGAATAGTACCAGTCGCAACAAATAGGAACCAGTCGCAAGATAAGAATCCAGTCGCGAGACAAGAATCCAGTCGCGAGACCTTTTAAATAAAAATAAAGTGAAACGATGTCGTTGGAGTGATCAACAGATGAAATAACAAGACTACCTGCTGATCTTATTATGACTTAAAGGAACGACGTTCTTAGCGCGTCAATCAGTCGCAAGGAATACGCTAATCGATCAGCTGCAAGAAAAAGCGCTAACACGTGTATATAAATGAATAGTACCAGTCGCAAGACTAATACCAGCTGAAATGAACAGTACTTAAAACGAATAAAGCAACTGCTGAATTCTAACAAAGGAAATACAGCTGCTGAACTCAAAATCACAATGCAGCTGCTGATTCCTAATCAAAGGAAAACAACTGCTGATATTAATAAAGAAAGACGCATCTGCTGATGAACAGTGCATCTGTTGAAATTTACGAAGGCGCTTGCAATATCTAAACAATGATTTCGCTACCAGCCGTCGCCTATTAAACCAGACTTTATACTGATTCAACTAGCAACTACTGATTACGAACTCATCAAATTTCGACATTACGACTACAGGAAGAACATTCATAAACGTTCAAACCATACAGCTGCTGAATCTTAACAAGTAGATACAGCTGCTGGATACATAACTCTTCATTTGTAATATCAAAACAACAACGATGCCATCAGCTGTTGCCTATCAAACCATACCAATGATTCAACCAGCAACTACCAATTACACAGTTATCAAATTCTAATATTACAGCTACTGCAAGAAGAACCTTCATAACATTTCTGGAAATGAATTCGAATCCTCAGTACATATAAAACTTCATAAATTTTCTGAAAGACATACTGGAAGCATCATAAACATCATTTTCGAACCCATCTTTCCTTCCTTATCATGTCTAGATCATATCAAACATGAACTTTCAATATAGAAATAATATACAGGCAAGCAGATCCATTAAAACACAATATATGCTTCAAATGGTGTAGAAAAATATCAGCTTTTACGTGCCTTATTTGAAGCTTTGCAACAACAGCAATTCCTGCATCCTCCCTTTGAGCAACGCACGAACTTTTCTTGGAATTTCTTTGAAGAACACTTTAAAACTTTTCTTTGCAAATCATGAAAATCTTACTTTAAAAACAGGTTTTTATATGAAAGGGATTAGTGGCATGCTACTTGTGAAATCAAGCATGACACACCTTCGAAATTTAGTAAAAATTCCCCTCATATCATTTTAATTTGTAAAATACCAAACCTCCTCTTAAAGAAATCATTTCACCTCCTTAAAACAGCTTTTAATAGATTTAAAACCAGCTCGTGCATCGCTACTTGGAGTCACCTGCTGGAACCAGCCGCAGCGCATCTTGCCTGCTGATATGAACAGTTCAGCAGATACATAATATTTAAAATTGCCAAAATGGCCCATATGATTTATGAAATGCATAAATATGGTCCTAGGGATTTTGGGGCGTTACAGAAGTGTTTTAATACTTTTTCCTAGTTGATTTTCTACTTCAGCCTTGAACTCCTTGAACCTTTAAAGGATTCTGACTTGTACTTCATTAAGTACAAGTACTCATACCTAGAGTAATCATCGGTAAAGATGATGAAGTAGGTGTGGCCGAACTTAGTACCAATACTAATGGGTCCGCACACATCAGTATGGATCAAGTCCAATAGGCCTTGAGCACGTTCAGGCTTGCCCTTGAAGGGCAAATTTGTCATTTTTCCTTTGAGACACGACTCGCAAGTTGTAAGGAGTTAAACATATTAATCATGTCGCTCCTAACCAACTGTTCATACTCTTTAAGAAAATATGACCTAGCCTAACATGCCAAATTTGTGTCGGGTTTAGACTATTGTATTTCCTTTTGATTGTTGTTATAAGTGTCTCCACATAATGAGTTGGAAATTCTCTCAATTTTAAGTTGTATAGATCATTTTCGCGTTCCCAAATTCCAATTAAAAATTCATTTATTGCAAATCGAATTAGCAAAATGAAAATAATATCCATCACTATCAAGCATAGGAATGGAAATAATGTTCTTTATTAATTCAGGAACGAACAAATTATCTTTCAATAACAGTTTAAAATTAGAATGTAGAAATAAATACACATCCCCTATCGTTACGGCCGCAACCCTTGCTCCGTTTCCCAGCCTTAAGTGAGTCTCACCCACCTTAAGACGCCGAATTCTTGTCATTACCTGCAATTCATTGCAGATATAAGATCCAAATCCGGTATCAAGTACCAAGAAGTCGAGTTAAGAGACATTTATTTCAATGTAAAATATACCTTTCGCAGTTCGCAGCTGCTCGAGGTAATCCCGATAGTTCCTCCTCCAATGCCCAGGCTTGTGGCAATGGTGGCAAACGTCCTCAGACTTGTTCGGCTTAGGGGGCCTTGCCTTGAGCTTTTTGGCTTCTCCTCCTTCGCAGGGGCAGAATTCTTTTTACCCTTGCGTTTGCGCCCCTTCTTCGTAGATGAAGATGAGCCCAAAAGGAGGACAAACTTGTTCTTTTTCACGGTTCCTTCAAACACTACAAGCATGTCCACCAACTCTGCATGGGAGTTTCATTCAACTCACAGCAAGTGTCAATGGCGTGCACAACTTTTCGGCACACAGAACCCCCCCAATAATATGAGCCGGGTTATGTATGCAGGTAGTATTGACGTACACCCATTATTGATGGAATGTAGGAAATTTTAAACAATATTTAAATTCCCTTAAATTTTATGATCAATTTAGAAGTCCTGGACTAACATTCTCTAAAAATTCTTACTGTTTATTGGAGGGGCTAAGGTCCACTTAAACGCCAACTTTCTAAGACAAAGCAACGCCCCTCAGTGAGCGCAGTCGGTGTAAGCCATTTTTAAGACGGTCTATGAAGGACTCTCTTATATTATATTTTTGTCACACGACCTCATAATTATCAATAAATTAAGTTCCTTCAATTTAATCATGAAACTTTAATCTTTATATAAATTTTAAATAAAATTTAAAATGAGATATTTTAATTTTGAAATTTGGTCTCATTAATTTTAAATCAAATTTAAAATTTACGAATTCAACATATATATATCACATATATAATAGGGATAATCGATAACCAAGAGCTACGCAATCCGTTGTTGCCAAGTACGGATCTAGGTCCAACCATAGGTGACATGCAATATGCAAATGCAATCCTATTACAAAAGCTTCCAGTTTATATATTTTCGATCTTCAATATCTTTGGCCACGTCTCCACCATCTTCAAATTTATCTCTCACTAAGTCTAATATTTACATTTAAATATTCATGACAAATAGAGATATATTTAAAGGGGTGGGAACGGGCCATAAACCAGGCTCACTTTGATATCAACAATATTACAATCAAGCATAGTAAAACCTAGCATATACCTAACACATTGGGCATGGTTCTCGATCATCCCAAAAAAATTTATTTATTCAATTAATCCAATTAATTGACATAAATAAAATACTCAATTCATATTTGCTTTTATCCAACCAAGTCATATTTTAAATATAAAATCATATGTTATAAATAAAATCATATTTTGTTATTTTAATTGCATAAAAAATTTTTGGGCTTAAAAAAATTTTAGGTCCAACACCTCGAAATTTTTCAAATTAATTTTGGTCCAACCAGAAAAAGCCAGATAGCAAGTATCGATTCAAAAACCCATCGGGCTGCCCGGGTCAGGGGAGCTTTACGCTTTTAGGGGAGGTTAGTGGTTCCAAAGCTGATAGATTTGAAGGAAGTGATTATGAGATAAGATCATTGTAGTCAAGAGTGTTCATCCTGCAGTCAAGACTCAAGAAGATGTACCATGCCTTAAAAGCGTATTATTGGTGGGAAGGCATGAAGGGTCATGTTGTTGATTTTGTGGCACGATGCTTAAATTTCCAGCAGTTCAAGGCAAAGCGGATGAGACCTGGTGGTATGGTACATAGTTTGGAAGTGCCATAGTGGAATTGGGAACTGTTGGTGCAGTGGCTGATCCGGATCCCGCTCTCGTGGCACAACAGAAGTTTAAAATTTGATTACCCGCGAACGGTCATACACGAAAGAATAAAACATCTAAACATACATAGGACGTTTAGAACATTTACCTTTGACGACTTGGCGCCCGACTCCGACTAGTCCACAAGGGAAATGGTCCTTCAACGGTTGAATGGTTGATGAACACCCAATCCGATCCATGACCAAAATCTCAATTCCTTCACTGGTCTGCATTAGAAATCCAGTGAAGATTTTGTGAACGGAACCTTCACATTGAGACGATCGGAATGAATTCCGGCAGCGACGACGTCGAGCAGCTACGACGGTAGGAGGGCGAGAGTGAGGGGAGGGGAGCTGTGGAGAAGTTGTCAATACAACTTGGTACAAATAAAAAGCTCCCCTTAGGCCCCTATTTATAGATATTTCATGGGCACAGGTCAAGCCTAGGCCTAGGGAACATTGGTTTCGAGTCTATCATTGTGGCTTCATCATAATCCCGATCGACGATCAGATCGGACCTATCCTCACGGTTTCCAAAACTGTATATTATAATGCAAAACAATTTTTTGAACCACCTAATCCAAACAGCAGTTAGACTTCTATCAGCTATAAGGAAAGTCATACTTACCAAGCCAATTTAGAAAGTCATACTGTCATCCTTCATCCTACTATATTCAACACTTTGAGTACCATTTCCATACGGGAATTGAGACACCGGTACCTTTTTGACCCTAAATGGTTCAGGGATACAGCTAACCATGGGCTCACAACTCCTTAAACTCCAAAAACACATTTTCGGACTTACCCATCGGACCATGATAAAGCGTCTAGCAACATCGCCACATGATCCTCTAGGTATCACTGATAGTGCCTGATAGAACCAGTTAGTCATGGTGAGCATACAGTATGGTCCTTTCAGCACAAATATCTCGATCGAATCAACGATCATTAGTAAATCAAGAGTCGCTAGAGATTCGATAGCCATGTATACATCTTGGAGATCAAATAGTGACATCGCATGTACTACTAGGTAAATCCATTTACCTAAAACATATCTAGTACTCTGGCCAGAGATTTATCACACTATTATCTCCTCAAATAGCATAGCAGTACTCTGGCCAGAGATTTATCACACTATTATCTCCTCAAATAGCATAGCTTATCCATGCACAAGGGTGAGCGGTGAATCTTCGACAACGAATAAATGTATTATACATAAATTTAAATGTAATGATTGATTAATTTTTTTTAAAATGCAATTTCATCTTTTCAGCTGAAGAAAGTTTTTCAAGTACTTTTAAAATAAAATAGCACTAAAAGTTAAAAAAAATATCTTTGATATGAAAAGTACATTATTAAATATTACTAAAAGATTATATAAAATGCATTCATTAATTACCTGAAGACCTAAAATTGTCATTCCAATCCATCCTGTTTTTTGTATGAGAGAGGAGAGGTTACTGATTCGTGGAGGCTTTGGAGCTATGATGCGTGGAAAGAGCTTGCAGTGAGTCTCCATTTTCACGGTGATCGCATCGATATCCATTGGTAAGTCGAACCTAGCTAGCTAGGTCCTGTGGTTAAATTCGATTCCTTCTTTGTATATATGTACATGCATTGTGATGATAATTGATTTGGATTAAGAATATGGGAGATATTTTTCTGTTATAATTTTCAGTTTCCTTCTGAATTTTGACGCAGTTTATGTCGTGCATGCGGTAGAATAGACCTGAGGAATGGCGGCAGAGGGTGTAGTGAATGTGCTGTACGTGGTGGTTGTGGACGTTGACGGGGCCGCGGCGGAGGAGAATGGTGGGTCGTCGTTCCGGTACACGCGGTCAGTTCTCCAAAGCACTCTGCAACTCATGGGTTGCAAGGCTCGACATGCCTTTAAGGTCTGCAGCTTTCCCTCTCGTGCCTTTCTTTGCATTGCTACTTCTACGGTCTGCATGGCCTTGAAGATTTTGGATGGGTATGCATGCGGGGTGACGAAATTTGAAAATTAAATTATATGGCAAGTTATGAGTTGGAGGTCATTTATAAAGTGAATTTGGGCTGTTCCTGCTCATTGAAAAAGAAAAAAGGAAAAGAATACTTTCGTTGTTTTTGTGTTAAAGTGACCAAACAATGCTGTGCATCTGGTTGAAAGTGAATCCATTATGTTTCCACTTCTTTTTTTTAAGCGATTATTTCATTCAATAGCTGCGACATGTTTAGAATCTACTTTCTTGCTATCATGAATTCTGTTCAAGGGACTGAATATTGTAAAACTCTATATCATTTTGTTTTTGATGTCATGTCTGAATTATAATGAGGTAGGCGAATTTCTGTCTACATGACTAAAAAATTCCCAAAGATCAAGCCATAGTAGTTTCTCTTCCTTAATTTAGTCCTGAACAAGAATCTACCACAACCTAATGCAATTCAAAGTAGAGATATCTTTTCCCTATAGAGTATATGTTTTCACTCATCCCTTGTTTCCAAATATGAATGAGCTAGTACCTTGTATTCAATTCTATATGGTTTCTTTCGCGGGATTTCATAATATGGGTTTTATACCTCCACCAGCTCTTGGTTATATGGTGTGATACAATTCTTGTTTCGTCAGATTTCCCAACGGGTGTTTGAAATATTAAGACGTGATGCCATGGGAGACAAGTTGGCTTCAGAGTGTTCTACGATGTCACAAGTGGAGACAGAATGCTGTGATGACTTGTTGGACAAAGCAGATGTTGATCAAGTAGACGTAGAGGAAGATAGGTGCACAAGCGAACCGTTTGAATTGTACAAAAGACGCACCACTGTGATTGTGAAAAGAAAGTTATTTCTAGATTTGGTCTGTCAAACTCTTTCAGAATACAAGTATGTGGGGCCTTATCAGCGGGCTGATTTCTTTTTAGCTTGCAGGTACTACGTCTGTAAGATTCAGAGTGCTAATCAGACAGTTACAACTTTTTTGAAGCTCGTGTTTTTTTATATATAATTGAGGAATGTTTGGTTGATCTTTGTCCTTTTTGTCAACATGTATGATAAAATTAGGCCTCTCTGTTTTCCTCTCTCAGTAGTTCTTCGATTATTCCAGAATCCGTGAAAGAAAAGAATCTATGACCGTGTTGTTGTGTGGTACTAGTGGCTGTGGAAAATCTACTTTATCTGCGTTGCTGGTATGTTGTTCTGATGCCATAATTTCTTTATGGAAATGAATTTTGTCGAAATTGGTGGTTCGCTTAGTCTCTTTCATTTTGTCTTCTTTTATTATATTATTCAGTGTCAGTAAGTTTCCGAGCATCTTGTTCTTATATATTTGATGATCACATTTTTCTCTGCTCATATCAGCTTTTGTATGGTAACTTTTTCTTGTGGAACTGGTATTACAGTGTTATGGGATCAAATACTATATGTTTCGGATTTCGGATCTTTTAGAACGATTTAGTCACTTTGTTGATACATCCCTTTTTACACATGGCAATTTTACTTGTAGAATAAGAGATTATACAGACTTTCAAGTAGTGCACTATTGCAGGGTAGCAGATTGGGTATAACTACAGTTATATCTACCGATTCAATTCGTCATATGATGAGGAGCTTTGTCGATGAGGAACAGAATCCATTACTATGGGCTTCAACCTACCATGCTGGGGAACATTTAGACCCTGTGGCCGTTGCAGAAGCTACGAGCAAAAGGAAAGCAAAGAAATCTGCCGGCGTTTCAGCCACTTCAACAACTAATGCCTCAAGAAATTCCACATCAGAAGGAAATTCGAACTCTAGTGATTTGATCAGTTCGAAGCAGATGGCTATCGAGGGATTCAAGGCACAAAGTGAAATGGTAATTGATAGCCTAGACCGTTTGATTACATCATGGGAGGATCGGAAAGAATCAGTGGTGGTGGAGGGCGTTCACTTGAGTCTCAATTTTGTGGTAATAATTCGTGTGACCAGTTGGAAGATTTTCTCATGTAGAAAGAATCATGTTTTCCATTCCAGGAATTGAAATTTAACACATTTTCATGCAGATGGGGCTCATGAAGAAGCATCCATCGATAATACCATTCATGATATATATTTCCAACAAGGATAAGCACTTGGAAAGATTTGCAGTGCGAGCGAAGTACATGACACTGGATCCTGCGAAGAACAAGTACGTCAAATATATACGGAATATCAGGCGAATTCAAGAATATCACTGCAACAGAGCCGACAAACATTTGGTGCCAAAAATAAACAATACAAATGTTGATAGAACTGTAGCCGCCATCCATGCAACTGTTTTCAGCTGCTTGAGAAGGCGGCAGGCAGGAGAGCAGCTTTATGATGCAATCACAAACACGGTCGCAATTGTTAAAGAGGAGTACAGGAATCAGCTTAGTGCAAACTCCTTGAGCTCCAAGGGAATGTTCCAGTTGATCCAAAGGAAAGGTTCCAGTCGTCAACTGATGGCACTTTTGAATGATGATGGTTCTGTGGCAAAGGCATGGCCTGTTGGTGTAACAGATGATAATGGAAACCCCACTGCGTGTCATTCCAAAGGAAACAAAGTGGGAACACCTACATATGGGCCGTTGCAGATAAGTAAAGCTGAACCAGTCAATTTGCAGTTTGGTCACTTCGGAATCAGCTCTTGGCCCAATGATACCGGGTGCACAAGTAACGCCAGCAGCGTGGAAGAATCAAGAGGCGTCCTATCTGAAAATAGTAGCAGAAATTTTTCATCTTACTCTAGCTCTCCTAGGATCTCCAGTACTGGACCTTCTAAAGAGGTTAGTTTCAGATCCATCTAACTCGATTTACGTACACTGATGTACTGAAATTACTTTAAACTTCACCATATCTTCAAAATCTAACGGTTTGATGCGGGAGAAGCCAAGGTACTTTTTTGATGAATTTTGGTTCCCTTTTAGCATTTGCCGCTGCATTTTTCAGCCTAAGGAAGACCAGTCTGCACATGGCAGTGACTTAGAGGTTGATCCCCTGAATGGTGACAGTGATGAGGATCTTAGTGACGGAAAGGAACACCTTGACGAAGAGGTATAAACAGTGGCACAGTTAGAAATATTTCTTATAACATGTCACAATATGTTTTCATGATTTGTCATCTGTGTGGGTAGTTTACATTCGTACTTGATAATTAACTTGTTGAATGACTTCTTTCCACATACCTCTAAATAACTAATAAAAAAAAGACGCACAAAAAGTTCAATCATATGTATCTCCTTGGTTGGGAATAAGGTTTGTTTGCTGACTAGCAGATCGAAGGATCTGTGGACGAGGAATCCATCAAGTCGGATGAGGAATATGATGATCTTGTTATTCAAGATTTTCCAGAGGGTCTATACATGTCTGATGAGGATGTGGAGTTGAACAAATCAAATTTCTTCAGTGACGCAATTTGCCAACTTCACTAGACTAATCAAACAAAAACGATCTTCTAAATGAGAAGTATCAACGAAATCTGGACCACTCCATGCAAACCATAAGTGAACCTTTCGCTGACTCCCTGTTACACGCCTTTTCACCTCATATAGATGACAGTTTTGCCTATGTAACTTTTACTACGAAAACGGTCTCAGAGCCTACTTTTGTGGAAGCATGAATCATAAATAAGGTTCTTCTTACTCCATGTTCTCGTAATTGTATTAGGTTTGGAACATATTTTCCTCTTGGATCATTTCCTGCTCTAGTTGCATTGGTCATGTTAGGTGCTCAAGATTTGTTGTAGTTGGCATTTCATTTAGTAGTTAAGGTAATGTATGTTTTCATTACTATTACAAGACTCGAAAGATGGAGTTTTTCTTAAATATCTCATGAGGAGAGATTAGCAGCAAAATTTTTCGTTTCGCAAAATTTGGGTCTATATTTTACCTATATCCTATTCTTGCAAATAACACTTTTCGCCCTTTATCTTGAAGGTCTTAGTAATTTCTGTCCTTTTTTTGTTGGAAGGTAAATAGTACACGTGGATACTATGTGTATATCACATCAGCTCATCATAGTCAAGTACGATGTCACGTCAAATAAGGTTGAAATTATCAGGATCAATCAAAATCGTTCTAGACTTCTTAACGGGATATCGGCTATCGGCCAGTCTCAACGAGTCATTGAACAAGCCCTAACATCATCACAATCAAGCCAAGCCTAGTAAATACAATTTTACACATCTTAAACATGTTTACAAGTTAATATCATGCTGATCGAATGCAATCGGATGCTGCCATGCCCTCTAATCTAACGACGCTAAATGTTTTCTCGCCTTATCTCCTAAACTAGACCGCTAAGGTGCTAAATGTTGTCTCGCCTTATCTCCTCAACTAGACCGCTAAAGAAAAACTTTCTGCCTCTTTTTCTGAAAGACGCTGGGAACACATACAACCAAGTTGAATAGATCAGACCTTAGTTCGATGAACACAATACTTGATATTACACCCTAATATGTTTACTCGGTTGTCAGTTGGAAGTAAATCAGAACAAGATGAGCTGACACTGAAGACTATATAGTACGAACGAAGAGCAGAGCTCGGTTAAGAAGAACGACTCAGACCAGACTATATTATAAGTGCAAATCAGACCAGTTTATCAGTTTGGAATGGAACAGATCAGACTAGAACAAGTTATATGGTCGAAACGGTTCAAATCAGATTATTGAACAGTTCGGGATAGAACATATCAGGTTAGAACACTTTGTAAGTTCGAAACAGTCCAGTTTGAGAAAAGCCAATAATATCTGTTAGGATCGAAAAGTATGCTCGGGAGTTCAGAAGGGGGGGGTGAATGAACTCCTTTGCTGATTTTTCTTTTAAGAAATGTTTCGAAAGATTTTACAGCTTTGAAGCCGAGTTACCAGCTAGGAAGGTTTTCAGTTTCTACTGTTGTCTCTTGTTATAAAATGATTTTTATGCGGAATGAACATGATTCATGAACAATTTAATCAAGTGCGTGAATGTAAAAGATGTAGGGACGAGAGATTTGTTTCTGGAAGTTCGGAGCAAATTCTCCTACGTCTCTCCTTCTTCCTCGATGGGAAATGTTTATACTAGAATACTTTGATTTATACAATCGTTTGTACAAACCCACTCCCGCAACCAGCAGCCACGAGAACTCTTAGCAAACACCAACGAAACACAGACCTGCGATCTGGTTCGTAATACACCAATCACAACTCTAAACTGCTTGTGCTACACTAGCACTTCAACACTCTTTGTTTATGCTTTACAATGATAGCTCAATACTACAAAGTGTGTGAATAGAAGAGTCTGTGACACAGAAACGGAATTAAACAATATGTGCGTGTCACTTGTATAAGCTGGTTTAAGATGAACTCTGCTTCTGTGAAGAACTGGTTAGCTTCTGTATGTTCAATAATTTTTGTTGAATGCGGTAACCCCTTCAAAGCTTCTCTTCTCTTCTATATATATTCTTTGGATGCAACGATAATAAATGTTATCAGTAGACACGTTATGCATCCAAATTGAATTTCCTGCGACGCCTTAAATGCTTGTACGATGAAAGTACATCTTCATTAAATGCATTTTCCTTTTTAGCAATTTTGCTTCGTCTTCAGTTTGTACCATTTCTCTGTGTATCTGGTTTTGTCTTAGAGTAGTTCCAACGACTACAAATCACTGTAGAGATGCCAAGTGCCTTGTTTCTGACTATACGTATCTTTAGATATTTCGAAATTCAATTTGCTTATGTCGTTCTGTACTCAGCTGGTTTACGTTGTCCTGTGCCAAGCTAATTATTTCGTTCTGTTTTCTGAGTACTGAACTGGTATCTGCCTTGTCTTAGCATTCAGCTGGTTTAGTATCTTGATCTGGTTTCTGTTAGTTCCAATGTCCAGCTGGTTTGTTCAAAACCATTGTGTCTTAGGGTTCCGAGCTAGTTTGACTTTAGCCAGCTTTGACCAAGACACGCTGAGCTGGTCTTTCCTCGACCAGCTTGACTCTGCTCCGATCTGATTTCTACGTCCAACGTAGTAGGTCTCGTTCAGATCTTGTCACTTTGGTTCGAATGATCTCTTTTACTAATACAATTTCTAGTTCATTTTTCATCACCAAAACTTCTGAAATTTATCATAACAATTTTCCCATTTCTGGTGATGACAAAATTTTTGCTCGTAAAAAGAGATTTCATAAGTTGTTAGCCAAAATACAACGAAAGTTCTTAAGTAATTTTGTCCAAAAATGTCAATACCATCCCAACTTTAAAACCATGGGCTCTTCGAAAATCTTTCATTATCTTGACTCCTTCTTGGTCCTTTTCCTCTTGTACTTTGTTGTCCACTACTCAGCTCCTTTATACAGTCGATCATTTCAGCCAGCTGAGATTTTTATCGAGGCAAGCTCATCGACCAGTTGCTGGTGTCTATCAGCTCTTTCATTATCTTGACTCCTTCTTGGTCCTTTTCCTCTTGTACTTTGTTGTCCACTACTCAGCTCCTTTATACAGTCGATCATTTCAGCCAGCTGAGATTTTATCGAGGCAAGCTCATCGACCAGTTGCTGGTGTCTATCAGCATAATTTTGAACCATTGTGGATTCCAGCAGAGTGATATTTTGTTGGCTGTTAGCCAACTTACGGGATATAGAATTCTCAAGAACATCAATTTTTATGTCTAGCCGATCCACGACATTTGTAAGCTGGTCCCGAAGGAGTGTAGTATGATTCCTCGTAATATCCGTATCGACTTTGATGCGTGCATTTGCCATATCAAGAGAGGATATACGATCCGATAAAGCGTGGAGTTTTGGTGGTAGTATCCATGAATTATAAAGTCGGAGCAGCCAAAGGTTCCAGAGCCGCGGAAAAAGTTGGTTGTTCTGGAGCTTCGCTGTCAATGGCAGTGTTTTGATGCGGACACTGTGATCCGTACTATTCTTGACCGCTGAAGAAAAATTTGAACCCAGAGTATGTACATAGCAGTACCTCGATTAGGTATTTACCAGAGAGGGTAGGACTTCCAGAGGAGCTGGAATTATTACCCGCTGAGAGACCCCAAGAAGAGTCAGAACTAGAATGTGTGTGAGACTGATCTTTGTCCTCAGGAGGCTGCTACTCTAGAGTCTGTTGATCGTCTACAGTGGTAGGGTCAGCTTGATGCGTCGGTGGTTCAATTGGGGACTCATTCTCTTGAGCCTGGTGCTCGAGAGAGGTCATTTCTGAAACCTCATGTATTTGCTGGACTATCTGTTGGATTGTTGTCGTAGCCGCTGCCTGTGCTTGGTCAGCCAGACTTGAAAATTCCAAGGCAAGAAGAGGTGTTTGAACTGGTGCTGTCCTTATTATCAATCCCGTAGGAACAGTAGTTGGCAAGCCGGCGAGAGCACGCTGATCCTGATGATTGGAAGTGATATCTCGAAGTGCCTTGTGAAGAAAACGAAGACGTAAGAAATCATGACTGGCAGAGGGTACATTGTTCTAAAAGTGTGCCAGATTCTCGTTAAAGAGTTTCTGGACTTCACGTTCATACAATTTGTATGACAGCAACGATCGACGTTGCACCAATTCCTGAATCTCTTCAATCTCAGCCAGAGAGAGGAGAGTTTCTTTGATTCGAAGTAATTCTTCGAAGGAAGACACATCCTTAAATCGTTCAGTGGTCCGAAAGTGCAACCACTTATCGTAATCAACCATGATGATAAAAACGGCTTTCCAGGAATTATCAAGAATCAATTGGCATTGCTCCGGGACAGTTTCATTATTCATTGTCTGTTCAGCATCTTGCACAATTTGAGAATATTCCTCTTGATCAGTAGTAGCTGTCCCTTTATCAATCGGAGAATTACCTTTATAAATTGGATTGCTCGTAACAGATCTGGGTTGGGATTCCAATTCATTGTCAAAGGAGGAGTGTGTCGTCCTTATGCGCATGGTTCTGCGCTTCTTTGCTATTACCATGAAAGGAGCAGATGTAGTTTCTTCAGAATCAAATGGTTCTGTTACTTTTAAGCGTCTCCTTCGGCGGGTCACCAGTGGGCACGAATCCTTGTCTGAGCTTGTCTCAGAGCCAAGGTTTTTAGGAGCAACTTGGCTCCCAGCCTCCACTGATGGCTTTTCAACCGTCTGTTTTGCCTTCTCGGTCGCTTTCTTTGTCTTCTTCTTATGTTCTGCCTCTGTTGTTTTTCTCTTTTTAGGTTTGTCCACCCTTTTTACTTTTGCTGCATCTAGAGTGTCTGTAGCTACTGGTTGTGCTAGCTGTGTCTCACCACCTTCAGTGTTACTGGCGGTATCCTCGGTGCGCTTGTTGGATTCTCCCACTGGTGTAATATCTTGATTTTTCTTAATGTATGTGTGCACAGATTTGCTGGTCAATACCTTCTGAGGGTGCAGCTTGACAAATTCCCCGAGATCAGCCTTGACTAGGGTTGCCATCAAAATACTGACCGGCACCGTATATCTTTGTGATTGCTTCTTCGGATTCTGTACCATACTTAACAGCCTTTGAAATAGAATTTTGCTCCAGTTTACTGATATTCCAGCAGAGGTAGCAACCATAAATTCCAACTTTTCCCAGGTAACTGTATCGAAGGATACGGCTTTTGCGTATAGTGACTTTGCAACAATATCGTGCAGCAAACGATATTCAATCTGCATTTCTATTTTCTTGCTCGGTGCCTTGAATGGCGTATCAGTTGCAGAGAACCTGCTACTCATTTCAACTATTGTTGCCTTTGGAATGTCCCCAAGACCTATTATTCCCTCAATTGGTAGTTTGAATGTTTTAGAAAACATATCCTCAGTAATGACCAGCTTTTGATTACACACAGTACTAATTATAGTCCTGGCTATGACTTTTGCAATAATGAAGAACTCAGTGACAGCATTTTCAAATACAAAGGTTGTACCTTTCAAGAAACCTTTAGCCCTGTATCTTCTAGGGATTTAAACATGCGAGTCATCCCGGTGTGCTCCATAGCGAACACAGATTCAAAATCTACCTGCTGAGTGTTCACGAAAAGAGAAGAGGCCATTTCTGATAGTAAAGAGTTGGGAATTGAATACGTATGCAGGAAATTGCAAGAGGGTGCAGTAAATTTGCGTGCAATATTATGGTAGCGAAATTTTGAATGCGTACTGTAAAAGGTAAAGTAACTTGTTTATGTACGATCGTGAAGGGAGATAGGTTTTTACTGGACATGTGTCATGACTTTGTTTAAAAGTATTTTGAAATCCTGGAAGGATGACGGTCCGATTTAAAATGATTTAAACGCTACCTCAATCTCCACCGTTCGATTTTATATTCCAGCACAGAAACAAATAAGACAAACCCCTTGATAACATCACACTGTATGTATCCTAAGCTGGTCTAGATCGCATGCCAGCTTAAAGACAATCGGCGGACAATATAGTTATCTGTTTGACTCATATTGTTCCCCCTCAATTGAGGCAATCAGAACACAACATGAAAACAGGACATATCAATGAGACCTAAAATGTTTTTAAAGTAAGAAAACTTAGCGTCCGACAGAGGCTTGGTGAAATTTCAGCTATTTGCATGCGTCCGCCAGAATGCCTCCTTGGTTCGGGACGGGACGAAGCCAAGCCGATACATACGATAGGCGAAGAAAAGACCCCCATTTCATTGCTGATCCGTTGGCACATGCTCTACTCCAACGTTCTTCTTAAGTACATGGTCTCGACTGAAATGATGTCGTATGTCAATGGGCTAAGTTCTGGAATGCAGCACTGGATTCTGAGTAATCGCAATTGCACTTGTGTTGTCATAGAAGATAGGGGCTTCTTGTGCATAAATGCCGTTGTCTCGAAGTTGTTGTTGAATCCATAGCATTTGAGAGCAACAACTTACAGCTGCAAGGTACTCTGTCTCAGCTGTGAACATAGAAATTGATGTCTGTTTCTTGCTAAACCATGAGATAATCCTATCACCCAAAAACTGACAAGTTTCACTTGTGCTACGACAATCAATCTTACACCCTGCATAGTCTGCATCACTGTAATCAATTAAATTCAAGATGGAATTTTTGGGATACCAAAGATCCACGTTCTGTGTGTCTTTCAAATATTTAAGAATGCGTTTAACGGCCATGTAGTGAGATTGTTTTGGATCAGCCTGAAACCTAGACACATACAAACCAAGAATATTATGTCTGGTCTGTTTGCTGTGAGGTATAACAGAGAAC
Organism: Dorcoceras hygrometricum; assembly: GCA_001598015.1. Lineage (NCBI taxonomy): Eukaryota > Viridiplantae > Streptophyta > Magnoliopsida > Lamiales > Gesneriaceae > Dorcoceras > Dorcoceras hygrometricum. The sequence continues at coordinate 338,721 of KV011870.1, forward strand.
CAATCATCCCACGATATATGCTTACCTCAACGGCAGTTCCAAATTCATCTTTGTCTAGCTTGATGGAGGTGCTCATTGGAGTAACTGTTGAAGAACAATTTTCATTCCGAACTTCTTCAGAAGTTCCTTGGTATAATTTTCTTGATTAATGAAAGTTTCGTCCTTAAGCTGTTTGATTTGCAGACCTAAGAAAAATGTCAACTCCCCCATCAAGATCATTTCAAATTTGTCCTGCATCAACTTGGAGAATTTTTCACAAAGTTTATGGTTAGTTGATACAAAAACAATATCATCAACGTAAATCTGTACAAGCAAGACATGATCATTTTTCACAAATTTAAATTCTTATCGACAGAACGAATAATAAAGTCATGATCAATGAGAAATTTTGACAGAGTATCATACCAAGCTCTTGGAGCTTGTTTCAGATCGTACAAGGCTTTGTCGAGCTTGTATACATGCTCTGGTCTAGTATGATCTTCAAAACCAGGAGGTTGTGCAACATACACTTTCTCATTCAAGATGCCATTTAAGAATGCATTTTTGACATCCATCTGATAAACATTAAAGTTCTTAAATGATGCATACGCAAGAAAGATTCTAATAGCTTCTAATCTTGCTACTGGTGCAAAGGATTCTTCAAAATCTATGCCTTATTCTTGCCTATATCCTTGTGTAACCAGCCTAGATTTATTTCAAACTGTATTACCTTGTTCATCTAGCTTGTTCCTAAAGACCCACCTTGTTCCTATAATATTTTGATTATCGGGTTTAGGACTAAGTGCCAAACTTTACTACGTTCGAACTGATTAAGCTCCACTTGCATAGCATCTAACCAGATTGGGTCAGCTAATGTTTCTTCTATTTTCTTAGGCTCTATATGAGATATGAAGGCAGAGTTAAAGTATTTGTTTATCATCTGACTTCGTGTCCTAACAAGTGCAGTAGGATTATCAATGACCAGCTCAGGTGGATGATTTTTATTCCATCGAAGATCTGGTCCGTATGAGGTAGAAGGATTGTGCTGTTCCTGAAACTGTGCTGTCTTCTAAGATATCACTATTTGACGTTCCACTTGTTATAATATTTTCGTTAGCATGAGCTTCGTAGTTTGCTAGATCAAAGTCAGGAGGACCAGCTTGCTCTACGGCTGGAATATCAGCGCTGGTAATTGGTCAGTCCAAATCGTGCTGGTAATCAGCTTGCTGTCTATGTTGCTCCTCGTCATCGCTTGATTTACCCAGATGAGTGGATTTCAGACGAGTGCATAGATCATTTAACTTCATGGCTGATGTTGATTGGAAGCTGGTTTCATCTAACACTACATGAGCCGATTCTTCAACCGTTAGCGTTCTGTTGTTGAAAAACTCTATAGGCTATGCTAACAGCTGAGTATCCCAGAAAGATGCCTATATCATATTTTACGTCAAATGCTCGTAAATAAATTTTACCATTGATATGGATGAAGCACTTGCATCCAAACACCCTGAAATACGAGATATCAGGTTTTTTGCCACTCATATGGAGTTACTCCATGTCGCTTGTTTATCATCGACCTGTTTTGAGTATAGCAGGCTGTATTGACGGCTTCTGCACAAAAGTTATTTGAAATATCAGAATCAACAATCATGGTAGTGGCAGCTTTTTTAAAGTACGATTTCTACGCTCAGCCAACCGGTTCTGCTGAGGTGTTCTAGCTGCAGATAACTCATGTCTGATTCCAATATCATCCAGATAGGAGGAGATTTTAAAATTTAAAAACTCTGTTCCTCTATCGCTCCTAATCCGATTGACATTACAAGACTGCTCATTTTGAAGACGTTTTAATAGCTTGATTAGCTGATCGGCAGTTTGGTCTTTTGATTTCAAGAAAATCACCCATTTGAAAAAAATCATCAACCACAACAAGGGTGTACTTCATTCCCCCTAAGCTGGTGATGGGTATTGGATCGAAAAGTTCCATATGTAAACGATCCAACTTACGAGAGGTTTTGGTGCTGCCTTTAGTTTTGAAAGTAGATTTGATATGTTTACCCAGCTGACAAGCGGAGCAAATCTTATCCTTTGAAAATTTTAATTTGGCAAACCATCAACTAGTTCATGCTTACTCAGATTGGCAATTGTTTTGAAGTTCAAATGATTCATCCGCTGATGCCATAACCAACTCTTCGAAGAGTCAGCTACTAGGCAAGTTTGTTCTTTATGCGGTTGTTCTGACCAATCAACTTTGTATTTGTTATCAGATCGATAACCAATTAGTACAGTCAGGCCCTCCGGACTAAGAACAGTGCACGTGTGCTTCTGGAATTTTACAGAATAATTGTTGTCACACAATTGGCTTATGTTTATCAAATTATAACACAATTTCTCAATAAGAAGAACATTATTCACAGTAAAATTGCCATGGTTAAACTTGCACTTACCCACGGTGTTATCGATTGAATGGTCACCAAAGGTGATCTTGGGTCCATTGCAGGATATTATCTCTGTGAGCAACTTAGCATCTCCAGTCATGTGTCGTGCACAACCACTATCCAGATACCATGTTGAGTGTGTTAGAGTAGGTGCCCAACTAGCCAACTTGTGGCGTGTGGGTTCTTGTTGACTCTATGTAAAACGATCTTTATTTATGAAATTCACATTCTTTTATGGCATTCTTTATCTTCATTATTATGATTACAATTGTTGGATAAAGACCTTGAATTCACTATAGTGTATGTTAGATGTGATAGTGGATATGATGGCTATCATGAAACACATCTAATAGTCACTGTGTATTCTGAACATGTTCCTAGTAAATTGGGCCGTCCAAAAGAGGATAAGGGTCGCCCGAGTTTGAGACTAGCATCTGCAATGTGAAGTATTGTTGGCGACAATGGCGGATCCGGATCCCATTTCCCAGGGACGCAGCGGAAGTTTAAAATTTGCCCCGGAAATCGTTCAATACATATAAATCAAATCATAAAACATACATAGGATGTTTTATCGAATGTCACCTTGCTGGAGTCTAGGCCCCTGGCTCCAACCAAACTCACAGGGAATCTGGCTCTTCAAGGTAGGCGACGGTAGATCCTCCTTAATCAGGTCCACGATCGGAAGCACGAGTCCTTCATCAGCCTGCACTAGAAGGCCTGAAGAATTTGGCATGAACAGAATCTCCTCGTCACGCTGATCGGAACAAGTCCGATCACACGATCAACGGCGGCGGCGGCATGGCGGCGCGGCGGTGGAGGGGCGGCGGCCATGAGGTTCGGAGGAGAGGGGGGCGGCGCACACTCTAGGTCTAGGGTTATGAGAGTGTAGGTTATGTTGTGATCTAGCCCTAGACAGTCTAGTTTTTAAATTATACATGGGCTTGAACCGGTCCAATGGACTTGGGTCAAGCCCATGTCCATATGAACATTCGGTTCATTTAAATCACCGTGGTTTCATCATAATCCCGATCGTCGATCAAATCGGACCGATCAGCACAGTTTCCAAAACTGAGTATTATGATGCGAAAACAATTTTTCAGACCACCTAGTCCAAAATTACAGTTGAGCCCCTCAACTTTGGGAAATCGCAATTTGACCCCTGTTGACTTTTAGGAAATCGCACTCCCTAAAATCCTCCTCCTATGCTCAACACATTGAGCTCAGTTTTCGTACGGGAATCGTGAATCCAGTATTTGTGTGACCCTCAATGGTTCATGGATACAACTAGTCATGGGCCCACAACCATTGTGACTCCGAAATCATAATTTCGGATTTGTCCATCGGATCATGGTAAAGCGCCTAGAAGCATCGCCCCATGATCCCCTAGGTATCACTGATAGTGCCTGCAAGAACCAGTTGGTCGTGGTTAGCGTACAGTACGGTCCTTTCAACACATATATCCCGATCAGATCAACGATCATTGGTAAATCGAGAGTCGCTAGAGATCCGATAACTATGCATACATCTTGGAGATTAAATAGTGACATCGCGAGTGTTACTAGGTAAACCCATTTACCTAAAACACATCCAGTACTCTGGCCAGAGATTTATCACACTATTATCTCCTCAGATAGCATAGGATATCCACGCATATAAGCGAGCGGTGAATTCTCGACAACAAAGCATCGACTCCTACATGCATCGGGACCTCACCCAATCCCGCCACCTAATGACCCCAAGTGAGTCGGTAAATGGGTCAAAGCGAGGCGCCTATCATGTAGTCTCAATGACGTTTCGAGTAGTGAGGACTAATCAGTACAATCAAGACCTCGGACTTATCCACTCGACAAATGGTAACCACTTGGAAAGTCCGAACGAGGGTAGTTCGATAGATCACCAGGTCACTATCCATCTGCATGCTCAGAACATCACAATGTTCCCTACCAATGAATCATGGTACTTCACATCGCAGATGCTAGTCTCAAGCTCGGGCGGCCTTAAACTCATTTTGACGGCCCAATCGACTAGGAACGAGTTCAGAATACACAGTGACTATTAGATGTGTTTCATGATAGCCATCATATCCACTATCACATCTAACACACTATGGTGCATTCTCGGTCTTTATCCAACACAATTGTTAACATTATTACATAATGAAAATAAAGAATGCCATAAAGAAATGCGTATTTCATAAATAAAGATCGTTATACACAAGAGTCAATAAAACCCACACGTCACAAGTTGGCTAGTTGGGCATCTACTCTAACAATTATCACGTTTCATTGTTAGGGAACATTGTGATGTTCTGAGCATGCATATGGATAGTGACCTGGTGATCTATCGAACTACCCTCATTCGGACTTTCCAAGTGGTTATCATTTGTCGAGTGGATTAAGTTCGAGGTCTTGGTTGTACAGATTAGTCCTTATTACTCGAAACTTCATTGAGACTCTACATGATAGGTGCCTCACTTTGACCCGTTTACCGACTCAATTGGGGTCATCGGTAGGTCGGGTTCGGGGTTAGGTGGTACCGGTCCGTAGTCGACTAGTTAGGGTAAGGCGTACGTAGTCGTTAGATGTATGCATGATTATTGGATCTCTAGTGACTCTCGATTTACCAATAATCGTTGATCTGATCGGGATATTTGAGCTGAAAGGATCGTACTGTACGCTAACCATGACCGACTGGTTCTTGCAAGCACTATCAGTGATACCTAGGGGATCATGGGGCGATGTTGCTAGACGCTTTACCATGATCCGATGGATTAGTCCGAAAAATGTGGTTTCGGAGTCAAAAATGTTGTGGGCCCACGACTAGCTGTATCCCTGAATCATTGAGGGTCACACAAATACTGGTTTCTCAATTCCCGTACGAAAATTAAGTTCAATTTGTTGAGTATAGTAGGAGGAAGGATGGAAGTGTGACTTCCTAAAATTAAATAGGATGGAAATGCAATTTACTTAAACTTGGACTAATTTGACTATCCGTAAATCTTATTGGGGCCTAACTGCTATTTTGGATTAGGTGGTCCGAAAAATTATTTTCACATCATAATGCTCAGTTTTGTAAACTGTGTAGATCGGTCCGATCTGATCGTCGATCGGGAGTATTATGGAGCCACAACAATGGACTTGAAACCAATGTACACATGGGCCTGGGCCCGACCCGGACCCATTAACTTGGTTTAAGCCCATGGAAAATCTATAAATAGGGGCTCTGGGATTTTCATTTGAGACACACCAGAAAATATTCAGCAAATATTTTCTCTCTTCCTCTCCTCCCTCTTCTCCCTCGTCGCCGTCGCCGACGCCGTCGTCGCCGCTCGACCGTCGTCGTCGTCGAAATTTATTCCGTCATTCCGACGAGGAGATTCCGTCCGTGAAACTTTTGTCGATTTTATAGTGCAAATCGGCGAAGGAATTGAGATTCCGGTCGTGGACTGGATTAGGAGGTCGTAGCTGTTCAACCGTTGAAGTACCAATTTTCCCGTGAAATTGGTCGGAGCCAAGCGCCTAGACGCCAGCAAGGTATATTCTAAACATTCTATGAATGTTTTTAATTAATTATACAATTGACCGTTCCCGGGCTCCATATTTTTAATTCTTCCGCTGAGCCCCGGGAGCGGGATCTGGATCCGTCGCTGCGCCAACAGAGGGCTCCACTGGATACCTGTTGTACCTGCAGTACAAGAAAAAGAAATTTGGTACCCTTTGATTCATTTGGGTCCAGGTTTGATAAGACCTTTCAGGACCCACACTTGGATAATTTTTATCCATTTACCAGTGTGTGTGTCAAAATATTTGTGTACCCCATGTGTGTTCTTTGATCTGGATGGGCGTGAGAAGTAGCATATGGGCCTTTTGATCTGGACTTTTGATATTGAGGCTTGTACTTTCTGCCCTTCGTTGAACTTCGAGAGAGCCGGCCTTGATTGAAATCACCAGACTTGGGTTTACCCTGCATCTGTACAACTCTTTTGTTTAGCCAGCTCTCTCGAGGATTCTCAGGAGCAAGGTACCCCAGCCCGCAGTGTCTACTCTTCCAGATCGGAGGCTTGACTACTATTATATCTTCACCAGATCGTGCCTCTGTGGGCTGTGTTGCGCTAGATTTTACAAAGTTTGTTTAGAATTTGTCTTTTCCAGCCTTGGAGTACTGCTGGTTTCTGTTGTACTTCCTTCATCACTATTGTAGCTCAATCTGGTTCTATCATCGGATGGCTTTGTAGTTCCATGCAGTTTGTGTAGAGAGGCAAAAGACCTGGTCCAGGAGCTTATTATACCAGCCAATCGCTGATTCTCATAGAGCATATCCTTTGATCTGCTTCTCAATTCGGCATTCTCAGTTTCAAGTTTATTTAGAGCAGCTTGTATGTTACTTGAGCCAATCAGCTCAGTGTTTGTTGCACAACTCTCTTTTTCAGCTTTAACTTCTTCGAGTGAGTGTGAAATCTTTCTATACTCTAGGACCATTTCATTTAGTGCAGTGATAAGTCCTCACGTGTGAATTCAGGATTAGAAAAATCAAATATCTCCTCAGTGTCATCGGCCATGAGACACTGTACTTCGTCTTCACTCTCACTAGATGAAGATATCCCAGAACTGGATTCTTTTGAATCTGAATCGGTCCAAGCACTTTTGTTCTCTTCAGCCACCATGGCTTTCTCCTTTCTCCCTTTTCGATAGACCTTTTTCTCCTTCTTTTATTTATTGGCATTGCGGTTAGATCGCTTCTTTTCATCCCTTCTTGGCTTCCTGCAATCAATCATGAAGTGATCAGGCTTGCCACTGTTTCAACATTTGTCATCAAAAGGGGTATTAAAAGTTTTCTTGGGAGATTTAAAATAAAAGGGTTGAGTATTCTGCTTTCGCATGAATTTTTCGAATTTTCTTATGAACAAGGTCATCCCATCCTTGCTCATGTCTTCTGCTGATCTGCTACTGGTGGAACATGGTCTTTGTTCTGGTGCTGTAGCAGCGAGAGCTCTGGTTGGTTGAGGTATAGATGGCTCAGCTTCTGCTCTCGTTTCTAGTTTGAACTCGTATGCCTTCAGGTTGGCAAACAAGTCATGCAACTCCATCTTGTTTAAGTCTTTCGACTCTCGCATGGTCATAGTCTTCACATCCCATTCTTTAGGAAGTGCTCGCATCACCTTTAGGGCCAGCTCTCTGTTGCTGTACGTCTTGTTCAGTCTGGCCAACTCAATTACCAGTGAGCTAAACCTTTCATCAAATTCGGCCATGGTTTCTTCTGGTTTCATCTTGATAAGCTCAAATTTTTGTAGAGCCATGGTCAGCTTGTTTTCCTTTGTTTCTTCATTCCCTTCGCATATCTGGGTCAACTTTTCCCAGATCTCCTTAGCAGTTGTGCAAGTCTGGATTTTGCTAAACATGTTATTGTCTAGCGTCTTGTAGAGTATGTCCTTAGCGACATTATCTTCGGAGGTCCATTCCGCTCTGGGTTTCTCAATCCATTGGGGTGCACCATCAGCTATTGCCACAGCAGTATTTATTTTTTGTATTTGCATAGGTCCGTTGGTAATCACGAACCACATGTCGTCATCTTGTGCTGATAGTGCGCCTGCGTCCGGATCTTCCAGACATTGTAATCCTCCTTAGAGAATATAGGAATTTTAGTGTGAGAAATCGACATATTTAATAAGTAAAAATGAATAAATCGTTCAGGCATCGAGAAACCCGTTCTGATACCACTTTTAGGATCGAAAAGCACGCTCGGGAGTTCAGAAGAGAGGGGGGTTTAATTGTTGGGGAACAACGGTGTAGGATCCGGATCCTGCCTCCCGGGACGCAACGGAAAACAAAATTGCCCGGGAGACGATCAATACAATAAAATTCAAACACAATATGAACCATTCATAGGGTGTTTAGTCAGTTACCTTGCTGGCGTCTTGGCGCCTGGCTCCGACCAGTTTCACGAGGAAACCGGCACTTCACGGTAGGCGGAGGTAGATTACGTCAATCAGGTCCATGACCGGAAGGGAGACTCCTTCGTCAGCCTACACTAGAAGACCTGACGAGATCAGCACGGACGGATTCTCCTCGAAAAGTTGGCCGGAACAAATTCCGGCAAGGGGGGCGACGGCGGCGGCGATATTAGAGAGGAGGGGGCGGCGGCTTTTTAGAGCTAGAGTTAGGGTTGCATTAGTTGTAATGTAATGAGTTACGAAGCCCTAGTCTACCTTAAGTAGATTAGTGATGGACTTGGACCGGCCCAACGGGCCCGGGTCCAACGAATGAACATTCGGTTCATCCCTATCACCGTGACTTCATCGTAACTCCGATCGCCGATCAGATCGGACCGATCGACTCAGTTTCCAAAACAGAATACTATGATCTGAAAAATCATTTTTCAGAACCCCAGTGCAAAATGACCGTTTTGCCCCTCAACAGCGGGAAATCACGATGACCCCTGTTGACTTTTAGGAAGTCGCACTCCCCAAAATCCTCTTCCCATTCTCAACACATTGAGCTCAGTATCCGTGCAGGAATCTCGAATCCAGTACTTGTGTGACCCTCAATGGTTCAGGGATACAGCTAGCCGTGGGCCCACAACCATTGTGGCTCCGGAATCACAATTCCGGACTTGCCCATCGGATCATGGTAAGAGCGTCTAGCAACGTCACCCCATGATCCCCTAGGTAT
>KV011870.1:363323-381775 GCA_001598015.1 Dorcoceras hygrometricum
ATCAGATCGGACCGATCAACTCAGTTTCCAAAACTGAATACTATGATCTGAAAAACCATTTTCAGAACCCCAGTGCAAAATGACCGTTTTGCCCCTCAACAGCGGGAAATCACGATTTGACCCCTGTTGACTTTTAGGAAGTCGCACTCCCCAAAATCCTCTTCCCATGCTCAACACATTGAGCTCAGTATCCGTGCGGGAATCTCGAATCCAGTACTTGTGTGACCCTCAATGGTTCAGGGATACAGCTAGCCGTGGGCCCACAACCATTGTGGCTCCGGAATCGCAATTCCGGACTTGCCCATCGGATCATGGTAAGAGCGTCTAGCAACATCGCCCCATGATCCCCTAGGTATCACTGATAGTACCTGCAAGAACCAGTTGGTCATGGTTAGCGTACAGTACGATCCTTTCAATCCATATATCCCGATCAGATCAACGATCAATGGTAAATCGAGAGTCGCTAAAGATCCGATAGCTATGCATACATCTTGGAGATCGAATAGTGACATCGCGAGTGTAACTAGGTAAACCCATTTACCTAAAACACTTCTAGTACTCTGGCTAGAGATTTATACACTATTATCCCCTCAGATAGCATAGGATATCCACGCATGTCTGCGAGCGGTGAATCCTCGACAACGATGCATCGACTCCTACACGCATCGGGGCCTCACCCAATCCCGCCGCCTAACGACCCCAAGTGAGTAGGCAAACGGGTCAAAGTGATGCGCCTATCATGTAGAGCCTCAATGCCATTTCGAGTCGTGAGGACTAATCAGTACAACCAAGACCTCGGACTTATCCACTCGACAAATGGTAACCACTTGGAAAGTCCGAACAAGGGTAGTTCGATAGATCACCAGGTCACTATCTATCTGCATGATCAGAACATCACAATGTTCCCTACCAATGAAACATGATACTTCGCATCGCAGATACTAGTCTCGAGCTCGGGCGGCCTTATCCTCATTTTGACGGCCCAATCGACTAGGAACATGTTCAGAATACACGGTGACTATTAGATGTGTTTCATGATAGTCGTCATACCCACTATCACATCTAACATACACTATAATGTATTCTAGGTCTTTACTCAACGCAATTTTTAATCATCATACAACACAATGAAAGTAAAGAATGCCATAAATAAAATGCGAATATCATATATAAAGATCGTTTCATACAAGAGTCTATGAACCCACACACCACAAGTTGGCTAGTTGGGCATCTACTCTAACATTAATGAACTCCTTTGCTGATTTTTCTTTGAAGAAATGTTTTGAAATATTTTACAGCTTTGAAGCCAACTTCCAGTCGAGTTACCAGCTAGGAAGGTTTTCAGTTTCTACTGTTGTCTCTTGTTATAAAATGATTTTTATGCGGAATGAACACGATTCAATCAATTGAACAATTTAATCAAGTGCGTGAATATAAAAGATGTAGGAACGAGAGATTTGTTTCTGAAAGTTCGGAGAAAATTCTCCTACGTCTCTCCTTATTCCTCGATGAGAAGGTTTACACTAGAAGACTTTGATTTATACAATCGTTTGTACAAACCCTCTCCCGCAACCAGCAGCCACGAGAACTCCTAGCAAACACCAATGAAACATAGAACCGCGATCTGGTTCGTAATACACCAATCACAGCTCTAAGCTGGTTGTGCTACACTAGCACTTCAACCCTCTTTGTTTATGCTTTTCAATGATAGATCAATACTACAAAGTGTGTGAATAAAAGAGTCTGTCACATAGAAACGGAATTAAACAATCTGTGCGTGTGTCACTTGTATAAGCTGGTTCAAGATGAACTCTGCTTCTGTGAAGAACTGGTAAGCTTCTGTATGTTCAATAATTTTTGTTGTATGCGGTAACCCCTTCACAGCTTCTCTTCTCCTCTATATATATTCTATGGATGCAACGGTAATAAATGTTCCAGTAGACACGTTGTATGCATCCAAATTGAATTTCCTGCGACGTGTTAAATGCTTGTACGATGAAAGTACATCTTCATTAAATGCATTATCCTTTTTAGTAATTCTGCACCGTCTTTAGTTTGTACCATATCTCTGCGTATCGAGTTTTGTCTTAAAGCAGTTCCAACGACTACAAATCACTGCAGAGATGTCAAGTGCCTTGTTTCTCATTGTATGTATCTTTAGACATTTCGAAATTCAATTTGCTTATGTATGTACTCAGCTGGTTTACATTGTCCTGTGCCAAGCTGATTCTTCCGTTATGTTTTCTGAGTACTGAACTGGTATCTGCCTTGTCTTAGCATTCAGCTGGTTTAGTATCCTGATCTGGTTTCTTTTAGTTCCAACGTCCATCTGGTTTGTTCAAAACCATTGTGTCTTAGGGTTCCGAGGTGGTTTGACTTTAGCCAACTTTGACCAAGACACGCTGAGCTGGTCTTTCCTCGACCAGCTTGACTTCGCTCCGATCTGATTTCTACGTCCAACGTAGTAGGTCTCATCCAGATCTTGTCACTTTGGTTCGAATGATCTCTTTTACGGATACCATTTCTAGTTCATTTTTCATCACAAAAACTTCTGATCAGAACAAAATAGATCGGATCAGAACATAACAAGAGATAAGATCGGAGTTCGGATCAGAGCAGCATGGCCTATCAGATCATAAGGGGTTCAAATCAGATCCTCACGGCCTATCAGATTAGAACAGAGTCCGGATCAGAAGAGCGCATCCTATCATATCAGAACAGAACAAAGTTCGGATCATACCAGCACGACCAATTAGATCAGAACAGAACAAAGTCCGGATCAGACCAGCACGACCTATCAGATCATAACAGAGTCTGGATCAGACCAGCACGGCCTATCAGATCAGAACAGAGTCCGGATCAGACCAGCATGGCCTATCAGATCAGAACCGAGTCTGAATTAGACCACTACGGCCTATTAGATCAGAATAGAGTTCAAACTAGATCAGCACAACCTATCCGATCATAACAAAGTCTGAACAAACCAGCACGGCATATAAGATAGGAACAGATTCCGAATCCGACCAAAAACCGCACAAATGGAATAATTCTCTCACCTAAGGACACTTCTATCAGTCTCAAGATCACTCTAAATGACCCTAAGGCAGCAGCCACCTCTGGACATCCAAAGTAGCCTAAATCGTCCAAACATGCAGAGAAAAAGAAAAGCTAATGGTACAACTTCTTCTTCAAAATGTTTTATGCTGCCTCAAAACGAATTTGAAACTGATGCTTCACGCATATACTCAAATCAGCGCACACATCTGATCTGAAAATGATCTGAAAGTGGTAGGAACAAAAGACTAAAACTTTCCTTTCAACAAGAGACGCGATATATGTTATCGAATACGTAGAGGCGAACAGGGAACGACGATCTTCCAACCTTGGCCTTGATCTTGGTTCAAAATTTCAGAGTGAGTGGAGGAAGGTGGCGGCTCAATGGGGTGGAAAAAATCTGATGAAAACGTAATAAGTTGCTCTCAAGGTTTAGGTTGTAGTCAAATAGGCTTTTGGGTAAGGTTTAGGCCACTTTCATTTAATACTCAAGCCTCATTGCCGTTTAAATCTTAGTCATACTCACTAAATAAATTTATTTCATGGCTCGAAAATTCGAAAATTTTTAATCCAAATATTATTATTTTACGTTTACCGCTCTTTTGCCCCAAAAACGTTTACGTGAGAAAAGCGCTCCGAAAAAAGATGTCATATTTTTGCCTATCCGCGACATGTTACCAAAAACTTGCACTAAAAATATTTTTGTCTCTTAATCTCATTAAGATAAATTGTGGAAAAATTCAATGTCACCTCTATCGTCCTTGATCTTTCTTCCGTGATACGACACCGAATATTCACCTGAAACAACATGACCTCAAAACGCAATTAAATCTCATAAATAAAATCAGAGATAATATTTAAAAATCTCGTCTATGCAATTAAATCATTTAAAACATTTATATCATGCATGTGGTTTGCATGATCAGATCTTGGACTACACCCATGCTCTCTTATGTTATAATCAACATCTTGAGTCTCAAATCTCTACGAGAATTAAGAAACCAGTACTTGTGTGATCATCAATGGTTCAGGAATACAGCTAGTCGTGGTCTCACAACCCCGTGTGACTCAGAGAACACATTCTCCGACTCATCCATCCAACCATGGTGAAGCATCTAGCAACATTGTCTCATGATTTCCTAGGTATCAATGATAGTGCCTGCAAGAACCAAGTAATGGTTAATGTATAGTACGGTCCATTCACATCAAATATGACAATCGAATCAACGATCATTATGCAACACAATCTCTTGGAGTAAATAGCGACATCACATGTGCAACTTGGAAAACAATTTACCTTAATACACATAAGTAATCTGGCCAGATATTTGACACTATTATCTTTTCATATCGCATAGGATATCCACGTATTTAAGCGAGCGGTGATCCTCGAAAACAAATCATCAACTTCTATATGCATTTTAACCTCACCCAATCCCGCCACATGATGACCATCATGGAGTCAATAAACGAGTCAAAGTGAGACACTAGCATGTAGAGTCTCCATGATACTTTGAGTAATACGGAATAATCATGTACAACCAAAATCTTGAATTTAATCCACTCAATAAATCATAACCACTTAGAACGAACGAGATTGAATTTATAGATCACCAAGTGATTATCCATCTCCATGCTTAGAATATCTCCATATTCCTTACCAATGAAACGTGCTACTGAGCATCACAGATGCTAGTCTCAAACTCGAGCGTCCTTATCCTTGTTTCAGGTTACCCAATCGACTAAGAACCCACTTAGAATGTATAGTGATTATAAGAAAATTCATGATAGACATCATATCTACTATCACATCTTGTATACACTATAATATATTCAAGTTCTTCTTCAACAAGTTTACAATAATAAAGAATACCATTAAAATGAATGTATATATATGACTAAAGATTGTTTTATATCAAGAGTCAACAAAGTCCAAATTCATAACTGGCTAGCGGGACGCCTACACTAACAATGACATATTGCGTTGTCCATGTTATCTCCTTTTCTTCAATTTTCCACAACCCCTGCCAATTGATGTAACCTCAAGTTTGGTCTAGTGAGCTACTATCTCGTCCTCTTTATTAGAGAGTTTCTAAAATCCAGAATATAGTTAATGGACACCTGATGTGTTTCTGACGTGATCCCTCGATGCATAATTAGATTTCAACCCAAGAAGATATAGGATTGCTAGTGAGTAGTAGTGGTGAAACACCCTCAAACTCTTTCTTTTTCTAGTAATATAAATACGGAATTTTTTTTTTATAAATGTGAAAGCTTCAATAAAACTCAACAGGAAATTAAAACAAAGTTGTAGCAACCAAGGAAATCAATTAAATCGTGCTACAAAACCTCAACTCGGAAATTATTTCTTCTCCAAATAATGTACCGAAGACTAATGTCTAAATAAAGACTTTTCTCTCAACATAAGCGGAAAAACGCGAGGTTGCTGGGATTTTGCCAAGTTTAACTGCCATCCGCTCAAATTTCCTGCCCATCGGCCTCAGTCTCTGCGTCATCTGCATCAATCAAACATAGTGAGCCAAACGGCTGAACAAGTACAAATCGCGAGCTGAGTTGACCATCGAGAGCTGAGTTGTCCCCCATGAGTTGACTCGATCAACGAAAGCTGAGTAGATCATCCTAAGCTGAGAGGAGGGTTTGCGATCTGATCTGCGTATTCTAAACTGAGTTGAGGACTCTGTGCTATTTTTAATGTGGGATCTGGTCCGAAGCCCCGAGCTGATCTGGGTAGACGTGCTGATCTGAGTACTGCGAGCTGAGAGGAGGGTGCGTGATCTGAGCCCCTAAGCTGAGTTGTTGAGGTGTGAGCTATACCAGGTAGCGCGTGTTGTACTGGACGCAGTAAACTAGTTGTGCGTGGTCTGAGCTGACAAGCCCACTATCATGAAAATTTAAAATGATGATTTTAAGTTATTTTATGATGTTTAAGCAGTATTTAAGAAGTTTTTGCGTTATGTTTACAAAAAGTTTAAGGAAAAGAAAACGTATTTGTAACATCCAGAAATCATGATTATGTGGAAATGAGTGCATGACTAGGGGAAAAATGGTTTTAGAATATTACGTGTCATTTTATATGATTAAATGATATTTAATATTTCATGATGTAGCATAATTGAGTTCCGGAAGTATGGACGAGATTGGGGACGACCGAGGTGAAAATTTTATTTGAATTTCAAAGCGCTCAGATTTTAGGAGCTAAAATTTATTATTTTAAACAGTAATTTTTGGAAAATATGGATTTTATGTATATTTGCCAAAGGGAACCCATTTTTCACCTATACGGGCTATTTTAATGAGCTTTCCTATATTTTAAAAATTGAGGGATCTTATGTTACGAAAAATCGGAGTTTTAAAGTTTAACTTTAGAGTTTTAACTAATATTTTTAACTAGTGGGGGTTAATAAAATAAAAAGATCTTTTATTTCCTAATTACATCCATGAGAGGGGTCTTTTTGGCACAATTCATTTCCTCTCCACCCTAATTTCGAAAACCCCATCCCTACGCTACCTCAAGCCGCAACTCCCTCCCCTAGGCTCGAGTTCCATCATTCTTTGTGGTGATTTCAAGGCGTTTGTCCCGATCTCTTGTCCTCGACTCCGATAACACGTAGTTCTTCCATATTCTTCAATCAAGGCATGTTCTATTCTCTCTTTTTCTCACCATTTAAATCATATTACACTATTTTTAAATAATTATTGCATTATTTGTATGTTAATTTATTAGATCTATGTTTATTATTTACGATTCATGCACATATTACACTATTTTTAAATAATTATTGCATTATTTGTATGTTAATTTATTAGATCTATGTTTATTATTTACGATTCATGCATGCATCACGATTTTTAACCCGCATTTGAATTGTTTCTTGTGAAGCCTCAGTCATGGGCGGTTCATAGGGCTAGATTTCGGTCCAAGGGTGGTACCAGTAGTTATTCAATCGAGTTAGGGTCACGTGGGTCTAAACGGGGAGTGATTTGGTCAAGTAATGAATTAGTTAAAAATTTTATGATCAGCACGTGTCCTGGCTTATCATATGTTCACGATAGTAGAGTTGTTGGGGTCGGGTAAGTTGCTCTATGCAGTCTGTCTGGTCAAGATTGATTTCAGGAGATATCTCATTGAGTTATGGTCATGCAGGTCCAAACGGGGAGCAATTTGGTTGAGGAACGCATTAGTTATGAGTTTTATGGCTAGCATGTGTCCTAGTTACAGTCTGCATGCGAGCAGTGTCATTACGAGCGTCGATTTGGTCACGTCTTGAATCGTTTTTGAGTTCCATATGTTTCATTGACTAGAATAATGAGTTAGGGTGATGTGGATTGAAACAGAGAGTGATTCGGTAAATAATTGGATTTTAAGTATTTTTATCGTTTTGTCGCTTGAAGTGAGTCTTGTCGGGTCATTTTTGTGAAAATTGAGATTTCGAGTCTTAGGGATTGCCAAAGTTCGTTGATGATTTTATTTGATATGTTAAGCATGTTTTAAGATGTTTTACAATATTTTTAGAATTTATTTGATTTATGGGATTTTTGGTCAATGAGACTTTTATTTAGTCAAATTTTAATGTTTGATTTTAAAGTGAAGGACTGAGTTTTTTTTATAAATTTTTAAAGTTTAATTTTAGTTTAATGGATCAAGTCAAGTCTAGGGTTAAGTTTCATTTTAAGTTTAAGTCTAGGCTTTTAGACTTAGAGTTAGTGGGCCAGGCACCTGAACCAGTTCTTGACCGGAGTAGAAAATGTAGAAGCCCGTGAATATATATTTAATTATATATGTAGTATTTATGTATACGAATATGATAATGTTTTAAATGAAAAAGTTACATATATATTTACGGGCTAAGCCTTTTAAATTGCATGTTTTTACGAAATGCACGCATCATGAAAGTTTTATAAAATGTTAAGGCATGAAAGAAAATGGATTGAAGTGATTTGTGGAAAGTTTACGATGAGCGGAATCGGGATACCGAGCCCGATGAACCTCTGTTCATGTTATCACGAGTTTATGGATCCATGCATTCACGGAATGACGAAGTGGCGGCATAGAGGTGTGAGGGATCCCGAGGTAAAGTCAGGTGAACCGCATCACCATGTACATTGGTCCTTATGATTGGTCAATCGTTTATGTTATGGCTCACATTTCATGGATACGATTCACACGTTTTTATGTACGTTATGTCATGCCTTATTATGTTATGATATACGATTATGTAATGTTACGACTGATTTATGAAACATGTTTCATGATCATTCACGCATGCATGTTTTTAAGATTATTTTACGATATGCTATGTGCTTGCATGAGATTTTATTATACGTACTTCGTTATTATCAGATAGAGCATGTTGGTCCTTTAGGCTCACTAGGTTTAAATGGTGCATGTGATGATCCTGTTGATTTTATCCCGACCAGTGGTAAGGTCCTCTGAGCGCCCGCTGTGGATGTTACCCCGTGACCACTCAGATGTCGTTATTTTATTTTATGAGACATGTTCAGTTCCGCAACTTTTTACTTACTCTGATTTTAAGACAAAATGAATGATTTAATATTTCGAGATATTTATTTATTTATGTTTTTAAAATGATGTTGATGAAGGTTTTCAATGGACGAAATATGTTTTTTTAATGTTTATTCCATACTTTATTTAAAAATAAAAAAAATCTAGAATACGGTCCGTTTGTTGGTATCAGAGCCGACCTCTCTTAGTACGGTGTGGTTCGGGGACGAACCAAGCGGAAGCTGGTGTGCATGTGACGCCCGGGACTCAAAGAGGATGGGGAGTGATCGCCGATGCCAAGAGGTTGCACAGACAATGAGCGGCTCCTGGCAGGCTTCTAGAGGCGAAGGGTCACATGAATGAACCGATCCCACACCCGAATGAGAGGGATTACGAGACTGGAAAGTTATAGATGTAATTGAGGTTAGTTGAGGAAGGCTTATCAGATTTAATTGGTACTACTCATATCAACAAGGTGCATCTTCTTTTCGGAAGCTCATCACTTAAGACCCCAAGTTAAGCATGCTTGACTTGGGATAATTTTGGGATGGGTGACCCCCTAGGAAGTTTCTCAGGATGTGTGCGAGCGAGGACAAAACACGCTGGAAAGACCAGTGTTGGTACAGTAGGGACAGTCGTTAAAACTGGGGCGTTACAGTATTACTTTTGAGTTGAGGTTGTTATTGAGGCAGAATGTTGAGCAAGTGTTGACAATGTTTTGAATTATGAGACTTGGTTGTGGCGTTTTTAATTTGACGGATATGGTCGTCGGGAGACGTTCCGCAACGCATGACGGTCAACTCAACTGACGAGGGTCAGCTTAGTTTATAGGGGTCAACATGGCCTAAGATCTCGAAATAGCTTACGACTTAAGCATGGGAAAAACAGGTTACGACTCAAGCGTGGGTAAAACAGCTTACGACTTAAGCAGGAGAAACCCGCTTAACCTCAACCCTCGCTCAAATCGTCGACCCTTTCCCACAACTCAAATTCTAGGTAGCCTCGTTATGATAAATAGAGCAAAAAATACTTCACATTAGACATCAATTCGTAGCCTCAAAACCATCGAAATCGAAAGCTAAAAAAACATCCACACAATAATATGAATGAAAGGTGCATTCGAAGGAGATTTTGTACTTGCCTTATGTTGAAAAACTTACAATCGAGTGCCACGAGGCTGGAATGGATGAAGAACACCAAGAATGCCGCTGGTTTTTCTCCGCAAAAGCTCTAAGCTGATGGGGGTGAGAAGGGGAGGGGCGGCGCTACGGGGAAGTGTAGGATTTTCTTTCTCTCTTTTTTTTTTATAGTAAAGTGACGTGTCTGAGTGTGTGCAGGGGCCGAGATTTATAAATAAAAAGAGTAAGATTTGTGTTCTAAAGTTGTTAAAAGATGGTAGGGAAAGCTTTTATTCCAATGATAAGAGTGCTATTAAAAATCCTTCCTCCCTCCCTTGTATAATTTTGAAAAAAAATGTGGATAAAATTATGTGGAGAGCGCTTGTTTTAAGAAAAATGGACTTTTAAAATTTTGCTACCATAAAATTTTCCAAAGCATAGGGAATGACCTAAAACATAAAATTTATAAAAATCACATTTACCTTGGTGTTCTCATCGTCTCCATTCCGGTCTCGTAGCACCTGTACTCTAATTTTGAAAAGATATTCGTCATAAAATAATGTAAATAATTAATATGGTAAATCAATAGTGAAGTCAATATAGCTATTAGAATAATTGAAATAATACTAAGGCATGCGATTTTTAATGGGAAATATTTCCGGGCGTTACAAGTGATAAGTGTGTATAATGTGTGAATATATGAGACATATGTGGGGTATTTATAGGAGTAGGGAGGGTTTGTTACCATGTTGGAGATAAATTTTACAAGTCAAGTTTCCTTAAAATTCTAAATTTGTTGCTAGATTTTATATGATTCGTATCCGAACACGAGATTTGTGTGATACCTTATTTAATTTTCTCGTATTCGATGTTTGTTTCCGAGTGCCCTGCTCCCAAAGTGTTGTTAGTGCATGGCTTCCCAAACGGATGTGAGTGCATGGCTCCCGAACTGATGACAATGCTTTGCATTGGATAGTATGGATTTCTCGTGTCCAATGTGCAATGAAATTTTAAATTTTTTTCAATCAAAACCTTTGGAAACTCGTATGGTTAATATGTAAAACTTATGGTGTTTATTAGTAAATTAATCTTTTAACACTTCAGTCTTGGTTCTGAATATTCTGGTTTAAATTGGTGATACCCCTCAAGGTTGGACAACAAACGCGGTCTTCTCGATCCTCAAAAATCAACTTCACTATTGGATCTTGTGGGAAGTGTAGCCCAAGTTATGTGGTGGGCCGATCCCATTAATTTACCCAGCGCAAGCCCAACAAAACTTACCATCTGAACCGCTTGATTTCTGGCGTGAATCCTGGCCATCCATTTGTTATATACCCTCAGTTGTGTGTATACGAATGAGGCATTACACATCCCTCTCCTTTTCTCTTCTATAACCCTAACCCTAATCTTCGCCGCCTCTCTTATTTGTCCCTCTCTGTGAGTTTGGCCGTCGATTCTGTGAGAAAACCTCGATCTCTTCTTGTCTGAGCCTCCGTCTCAGTTCTGTGAAGGGTCGGGTCTAAAGAGATGAGGGGTGTGTACCAGTGGCTTGCGGGCTGCCTCTGTGCGTAGCCGTGGCCTCGGGTGGTTAGAGGGCTGGGTTCTGAGTGTTATCCTCACCGTTCCGGTGTCCTATTCTGTGCTCTTTGTGAAGCTAGTGTCATTAAAGGGTCTATGGTTTGGTGACTGAGCCAAACCTTTAGATCGGACCAGATCTGGTTCTCGGCTGTTATTTATAGTGTACTAATGTGACTCCTTCGGGTGTCCACTATTTTTGTTTTCTTTGTTCTGTTGCAGGTATATAAAATCTATACAGTGGTATCAAAGCATTGGTTCGAGCGTGGAACCAAATCTGTCGACGGTGAGGCGTCCAGTTCGTAGGGAGGCTGAATACCAGCTCACGGGAACCCTAACCCCAGAGCGTTGGCCTCTGGGTTGTAAGTATCTCTGCCTTTTGTGTGCTTGTGAGTGTGCTGTAAACTGTACAGTACCTAAAATCGGTACTGTGTGTCTAGTTCCACATGGCAGATAGCGTGAGCCTATCTCACATTATCCCACATAGGGCTAGGTAGGGAGTTCTGTACAAGGCACCTTTATCGCACGCCTTGAGTGTGTTGAGGAATCCCGTGTGCCTGGAACCCCCTGCCCAGTTCCTACTTCGTGCACTTAGCTGTTTATTATTGCTTGCTTACTGTTTTGGACTTAACTGCGTACTGCCTGTTTGTGTTTGCTGACTGTCTACCGTTTTTGGGATTTACCTGTTGTTCAAAGCTTTTCAGAACTATTGATATTCTGCTGTACTTTGTGTGTCTGCTGGTTCTGCTGCCTGGTTTGTGTGAGTGTCATATCTGTCTTCTGTACTTCCTGTGTTAAGATGGCTGTTGTGACCTCATATAGCTTGGAAGCCTTTAATGGTAATCTGATTTTTCTATTTGGCAACAAAAGATGAAAGGCATTTTAATACAACAAAAGGTGTATAAAGCAATTGATACTGATGCTTATGCTGAGGATGTCCCTGCCTCAAAAAGAAAAGAAGATGATGAATTTGCACATTCTTCTATAATTTTGAACCTGTCTGACGCTGTATTAAGGAAATGTGGTAAACTTGACACTTCTAAACTCTTCTGGGAGAAATTACCAGAACTGTATACTGAAACTTCTTTACCTAGTAAAATGTTCTTACTTGAAAAATTCTTTAGGTTCAAACTTGATTTAAATAAGGACCTGGATGGGAATTATGATGTGTTTACCAAATTAATACAGGATATAAAATTAACAGGGGACAAAAACATAGATGACTACACTCCAATTGTGCTTTTAAATGCCATTCCTGATGACTTGATGTAAGGTCAGCTATAAAATATGGTAGAGATGTAAGTACTCTAGACACAGTAATTAGTGGTCTAAAAAGTAAAGAACTAGATCTTAAGGCCTACAAAGGAACTAAACCTAATGGGGGTGAAGTAATGCATGTAAGGGTTAGGTCTAAGACTAGACATGGGAACCATGTGGGGCATAAAAGGGATAATAGCCGGAGTAGGTCAAGACCTAAGTACAAAGGGAACAGAACTTGCTATAACTGTGATGAGAAAGATCACTACAAGGCTGAGTGCCCTCACCCTAAGAAAGATAAGTTCAAGAAAAATAATACACCATAGAATGAACAAGTAAATGAAGCCACTGATTCTGTAGAAAACTATGGTGATGTTCTTATGGTGATTGAATGTGATGGTTCTGTTAACTCTGTAAAAACTCCCTCTGTAAATGAGACTGGTTGGCTATTTGATTCTGGTTTCTCCTATCACATGACTCCTTTAAGAAATGTTTTCTCTACTTACACAAATGTGGACAACGTGTCACTAGCTAATGAGAAGCAGCGTAAAATTGCTGGTATTGGAGATGTCTATCTAAACTTTGATACTAGTTATGTTCTGACTTTAAAGAATGTTAGGCACATTCCTGCCTTGTGTAACAATCTTATTTCATGTGCTGCTCTAGAAGATGAGGGGTTAGAGGGCAGATGGGGTAATGGGTGTATGAAAATAATAAAAGGATCATTGGTGTTATTTAAGGCTGTAAAGCTTAATAACTTATATGTTTGTCATGCAAGTTCTGTTTGTGGTAATATCAGTGTGAATTCTGTGAAAATTGATATGAATGATCTATGGCATAAAAGATTAGGCCACATGAGTTCTAAAGGTCTATAAATATTTACACAACAAGGTTGTTTTGGTGATGATAAGATGTCTTATGTTCCTTTTGTGATTCCTGCATAAATTGTAAACACCATAGGGTCAAATTTCCTGCTCTTCCTAAACCTAAACAATATGCTTGTTCTGGAATACTTGATTACATACATGTTGATGTTTGGGGCCCCTCGAGTGAACCCACTCAAGGGGACAGTAGATACTTTCTGTCTGTGATTGATGAATTTTCAAGAAAACTATGGGTTTTCCTGCTTAAAAATAAATTTGATGTCTTTGAAAAATTCAGAACTTGGAAAACTATGATTGAAAACCAAACCAGTAAGAAAATTAAAATCCTTAGGACAGATAATGGGCTTGAATTCTGTAACTCACTGTTTGATGAATTGTGTGAACAATTTGGAATTAAAAGGTATAAAACAAACCCCTAAACCCCACAACAAAATGGGGTTGTAGAGAGAATGAATAGAACCTTACTTGAAAGGGTGATAAGTATGCTTGTTTCTTCAGGACTTTCAAAAAGTTTATGGGGTGAATGTGTGTTAACTGTTGCCTTTTTAATTAACAGATCTCTTTCTGTGCCCTTAAATGGAAAATGTCCTGAATTAGTGTGGTCTGATAAAGAAATTGACTACTCCTACTTAAAAACCTTTTGGATTGCTGCTTTTGTGCACAAGAAAGGTGATAAACTTGAACCTAGGGCTGTGAAATGTGTGTTTCTAGGTTACCCTGAGGGTGTCAAAGGGTATAGACTCTGGGTTAGGGGTGAACCGGGTTTTAAAACTATAATCAGTAGGGATGTCACATTTAATGAATCTGAATTTCCCTGTTAACTGTCCAAACCCCTAACAGTGAGCATACACCTGATAAGGTGGAGACACTGAACATAATGCCTACTGCCCTGTATGATCAAGAACCCTCACAAATTGAACAACTTAATTCTGAAAAAACTGAACTTCCTAACACTGCTGAAACCTTGCCTGATAATCTAGAAGGTATAAATGACAACATATAAAATGATTATATGTTAGTTAGGGATAGGGATAGGAGGAATATAAAACAGTCTGCTAGGCTCCAAGACTTCCATTTAACATCCCATGCCTTCAATGTATTTGAAAAAATCGACAGTAACGAACCAAAGACTTACATTGAAGCCTTAAAATCTAACAAATCTTCTGAGCGGTTAACTGCCATGCATGAGGAAATTAACTCCCTGCATGTTAGCAGAACCTGAGAACTTGTGCCTAAACCAACAAACTGTTCTGTTATGGACTATAAATGGCTATTTAAAGTTAAAAGTGAATGTGACTGTCAGGCCTCGTGCTCACATCAGAGATAAAACACGCAAAAGAAGCAGAAGCAACTAAAAGCGGGTAAAATTTTTGCTTTTGGCCTAACTGAAAGATAACATAATTTAAAATACGGTGATACTAAAAATATATCCCAGTTTAAACCAACAAAGGGCTACAAGCCATAGAAATACAGTACAGCATAAAACATGCATCAAGTACCTGACAACAACCACAACTGAATACAACAGCGCACAGGGCATCCCTGGCTAAGTACTGATACATATATATATATATAAACAAACCAAGCCCCAGAGGGACATGGGGTCAAACCCCAGTACGGAGAGCAACTATAAAATAGCAGTAAACAGCAAAAATAAAATGCAGATGGTATGTATGAAGAACGGGACAACAGCCGAAGGATACAACCGAAGAAGGGAGCCAAGGAACATCAAGAAAGCTCAACAGAATCTGCAAAAGATATGTGTCCACGGTGTGTGTAGGACATGTGGGTGCTACCCACTCACCCCTACTCACCACCCTTACCAGATGCATCAACAGCTCAACCTGCCGTTGCCCAACCTATGAACTGTGGTAGTTAGCCACTCAGCGCATAGGGGCTAACAAATCCCAGCAGGGATATGAGAGTGTGGTATTGCCGCTTGCCCTCGCATCCTGGTAAGAAATAAAGCAACAACAACCAGGCATGGCTGCAATAGCTGAATGGAATATGCGTGTATGCAACAGCTAACAAAACAGATAGCATAAAACATATGCAACATCAATCATACACGGCAGTTCACACAACAGCAACCTCACAATTTATCGAAGCCATAACCACGCTGAATTACAAGCTCCAAATCCGTACCTCGATATTCTGTGCAAAAATTACCACAAACGGGATCCCGAGAATCTGGTACACAACCTGAACGAAGCAACAAGCATAATTCTCAAGGGAAGCTAAACACAGAATCACACGGCTGGGGCTACAACTCAAACCAGCAATTATCCTACATATCTAACTCAACAGGAAGTTTAAACAAACGCTCTATGTAAGATATTAACGACAATTAGAAGTTCTACCTGCACACACGAACACACTGCCGAAGATAGCAACTTCGCGATCCTACTTCCACCTACCACAGCTTCCAAAAGTGGTATCAATTGAAAGAGCAACTCTCAAGGAGTGCAGCGCCACCGGTCTTGCTCAAAACAGAGACGGGAAACGACGGGAATCGACGGAGAAAAGCTACGGTGAACAGTGCTTAGGGTTCGCGACAGAGAACGATAATCGGGGAAAATATTCTAAGTATGGGATCTCATGCCAAATCGAAGACCAAGTCTTCTAATAAATACACTACTCAACATCTGGCAGCAGCCTGAACAGATTCCATCAACAAAACAGTCGTCATCGCTGTTATATCAACCAACAGTTGGATCTCTCAACAACGCTAAGGCTAAACGGCGTCGCACCAAATTAACCAAACAACGTCGCAGAGGAACACGTCACCTTGCTATCAACAGCTGATCAACAAACCAGCAGCTGCAACGCATCAGATCTCTCAACAGTAGATGCCTAATATAACCAGCAGCTGATACAAAGAGATACACTCAAAATGTTGTCGTTCCAACTTAATTAAACGACGTAGTTTTGATACCCACTAAGAAACACGCTAACAAAACCAACAGCTGGTTCTTGCTCACAAAACATCGTCGCTTCAGAGAGAGGGACACGTCACTCGCTAGCCACTGCTGATCGTTAACCAACAGCTGATCACTCACAACAGTTGGTCTCTCGCAACAGCTGGATACGCGCTAATACACCAACGACTGAAATCCACGTCAGCATTGCTGCTGCATCCTACCAAAACGCAACGACTGAAATACCAACAGCTGACGCGATCACTCAACGGCTGATTCCTACTACTACTGCTGATATCTTTCCAACTGTTGATTCCAACACTTAGGCAAATTCGATGACTTCCACACACACATCTACAACCAGCTGGTTTCAACCCAAGCAACACCTGATTGCGAAAACACAGGTCTCACATCTCTCCCCCACTAAAACACGATTTCGTCCTCGAAATCAACAAGTCCAGGAACAACTCAACTGAACCCAAGAGTTCAAGATAACTGAGCAAACAACTACTGGAATATGATGCAACACTCACGCAAACAGATGCGGCCACTCATGCTGCATCTTTTCTATTAGAGTAGATGCCCAACTAGCTAACTTGTGGCGTGTGGTTTCATAGACTCTTGTATGAAACGATCTTTATATATGATATTCGCATTTATTTACGGCATTCTTTACTTTCATTGTGTTGTATGATGATTAACAATTACGTTGAGTAAAGACCTAGAATGCACTATAGTGTATGTTAGATGTGATAGTGGGTATGACGGCTATCATGAAACACATCTAATAGTCACTGTGTATTCTGAATCAGTTCCTAGTCGATTGGGCCGTCAAAATGAGGATAAGGCCGCCCGAGCATGAGACTAGTATCTGCGATGCGAAGTACCATGTTCCATTGGTAGGGAACATTGTGATGTTCTGAGCATGTAGATAGATAGTGACCTGGTGATCTATCGAACTACCCTCGTTCGGACTTTCCAAGTGGTTACCATTTGTCGAGTGGATAAGTCCGAGGTCTTGGTTGTACTGATTAGTCCTCACGACTCGAAACGACATTGAGGCTCTACATGATAGGCGCCTCACTTTGACCCATTTGCCGACTCACTTGGGGTCGTTAGGCGGCGGGATTGGGTGAGGCCCTGATGCATGTAGGAGTCGATGCATTGTTGTCGAGGATTCACCGCTCGCAGACATGCGTGGATATCCTATGCTATCTGAGGGGATAATAGTGTATAAATCTCTGGCCAGAGTACTAGAAGTGTTTTAGGTAAATGGGTTTACCTAGTTACACTCGCGATGTCACTATTCGATCTCCAAGATGTATGCATAGCTATCGGATCTTTAGCGACTCTCGATTTACCAATGGTCGTTGATCTGATCGGGATATATGGATTGAAAGGACCGTACTGTATGCTAACCACGACCAACTGGTTCTTGCAGGCACTATCAATGATACCTAGGGGATCATGGGGCGATGTTGCTAGACGCTCTTACCATGATCCGATGGGCAAGTCCGGAATTGTGATTCCGGAGCCGCAATATTTGTGGGTCCACGGCTAGCTGTATCCCTGAACCATTGAGGGTCACACAAGTACTGGATTCGAGATTCCCGCACGGATACTGAGCTCAATGTTTTGAGCATGGGAAGAGGATTTTGGGGAGTGCGACTTCCTAAAAGTCAACAAGGGTCAAATCTTGATTTCCCGCTGTTGAGGGGCAAAACGGTCATTTCGCACTGGGGTTCTGAAAAATGGTTTTTCAGATCATAGTATTCAGTTTTGGAGACTGAGTCGATCGGTCCGATCTGATCAGCGATCGGAGTTACGATGAAGTCACGGTGATAGGGATGAACCGAATGTTCATTCGTTGGACCCGGGCCCGTTGGGCCGGTCCAAGTCCGTCACTAATCTACTTAAGGTAGACTAGGGCTTCATAACTCACAACATTACTGTTAGAGTAAATGCCCAACTAGCCAACTTGTGGCGTGTGGGTTTTCATTGACTCTTGTACAAACGATCTTTATATATGATATTCGCATTCTTTTATATGGCATTCTTTACTTTCATTATGTGTGTAATGATTTACAATTGTGTTGAGTAAAGACCTAGATTACACTAAAGC
>KV011870.1:412443-461378 GCA_001598015.1 Dorcoceras hygrometricum
AAGAGTTCAAGATAACTGAGCAAACAACTATTGAAATCTGATGCAACCCTCACGCAAACAGATGCGGCCATTCACGTTGCATATTCTCTTCTCGCTCCCAGGTAGCTTCTTCCCTACAATGTTTGCTCCATTGCACCATTAACCAAGGGAATGGTTTTTATTCCTCAACTGTTTCTCTTTTCTGTCAAGGATCCGTAAGGGATATTCAACGTAACTCAACGTCTGATCTAGCTCAACCTCGTCAGTTCTCAGCACATGAGACGGATCTGTCTCATACTTCCTCAACATGGAAACATGAAAGACATCATGTAGAGAAGACAATTCTGGTGTCAACAACAGCCGATACGCCAAAGGGCCATCCTCTCAACTATCTCATACGATCCAACATAATGAGGGGCTAACTTTCCCTTGTGTCCAAAGCGCATAACACTGCGAAACGGAGAAACTTCAAGGAATACCTGATCACCAACCTGAAACTCTAGAGGTCGACGTCTCTTATTCGCATAACTGGCTTGGCGATCCTGGGTAGCTTTCATCCGCTGACGAATCAGATCCACATGATCCTTCATTTGCTGCACAAACTCTGGGGATGACAGCTGCTTCTCCCCCACTTCTTCCCAACATACAAGCGATCTGCACTTCCTGCCATACAAAGCCTCAAACGGTGACATGCCAATCTTCACTTGGTAGCTGTTATTGTAGGAAAACTCAACCAAAGACAACGAGTCTTACAAGCTACCACCAAAATCCATCACAACAGCTCTCAACATATCCTCCAACGTCTGGATAGTTCTCTCATATTGACCATCTGTGTGAGGATTGAGAATTTAGATTAGTGATTAATTGATTTGATTTGGGGATTAATCATGTGTTTTAGAGGATAATGCGAAGGAAATGTGGTTTCCTGCTTATTCGGAAGTTGTATTATTTAGGGAATTCAGTCGCAGCAAATTTTGGTGAAGTCAACGCTGGTCAACGGTACTGTAGCTACCTGCTGGTGTTTGCATCGGTAGGGTGAAGTAGGCGTGATGCGTTGCATCTGCTGGTTTTAGTTTGTTTCGAAGGGTTGCTGCTGGCCGATATTGCTTTTGGCGCGAGAATGATTGAGGAAGCGACACGTGTTGGTCAACGTTTTTGAGTGTTGACTAGGGGATTCAGCAGTTGTGTTAGATAGGAGTGACCATATGCTGATAGTAACGCTTGCGTGTGCCTTGCGTCTTAGTGAGAAACCAGCAGTAGGAGTTTCCCACATGCAACTGCTGGTGTTGCATGCGTCGTCGTTTGATTAAGTTTTGAAGAGATCTGCTGTCTGCTTGTTTAGCGCTGCGGCGTCGTTTTGTTTAGTAGGAGCGGTGTCGTTTCGGGATTTTAGTCTCGCTTACAGCATTTGGTTGCTTCTGCTGGTTTTAGTGATGGGAAAGGAAAGTATCTGCTGGTCGATACCTGCTGGTCTTGTCGACTGATTTGATGATCAGCAGACGTTGGATTTGGGAGATTATAAATGAAAGTGTCGTTCGACACTTAGGATTATTTGAGAACCAGACATTCCTTATCTCCTCTTTTCCAAACCCTCGAAAGAGCTACTGTTCACCGTCGCTTTCAATCGCCATTTCCCGTCGATTCCAGCCTCTGCTTTTGACGTTCTTGGTGGCGTTGGATTCCCCTTGCTTAGCTCTTTTGTTTGCTACCCATTTCGAACCCTGAATCAGTGCTGGAGGAGGAACGCAAAGTTGCCTTGTGTCTTCGTGTCGTGAGATTTGCGAACCCTCTGCTAGCGTGAACGTTTGGGTGAGCAGTCCTTTGTATTTCGAGCTCTGGTTTGGTAGTTTAAGCCTGCGTAGAAGTGTAGAATTTGGATTAGCTTCTGGCAGTAGGTTTGACGTGATTATGATTAGAATTGAGCTAAGATATTAGCTATGTTGTAACAGATTTCAGCTTCCAGGAAGTCCCTGCTGTGTGAATTGAACCAGGAGAAATCTGGTTGCTTGGCCGTGTGTTGCCGTGACTTTGTTGAGAAATCTGTTAGGTAAATTGAAGAAGAAAGGTACGAGTTGAGCATCACTTACAGCTTGAGCGTGAACATGACTGAATCGATGTTGTGGAATGTGTTGTGTTGCTGTTATGTGATTACGTGGAACAGCTGTTGAACTGATTGAACTCGATATTATGTTTTCACGTATTATAATTTGCATGCATTGAGCATTGATATAGATTGGCATACATGCATACATATTGGGCCTTGACAGATTTGATTGATGACCCGAGCCACGTTGGAGCTGATCAACAGATGTGTTGTGCACCAGTCCAACGCTATCATCGGAGCGGTGACTACCGGTTACGAGTGTCTACCGCCGAGCTATGATGGGCTGACAGGCCCCGATGATCACGGACCGATGATTTCTCGGTTGATAGACCGTGGTATTGAGGCGACTTGATTTGATTTGCCGGTTGATACACTGGCCTTGCTGACCGATTTCCTTTGACAGCCACATGCATTTCATAGCATTGATTGTTAGCATGTTGCATGCGTAGCTGTTTGATAGATTTTCGTACTGAGGCTTGACCTCGTACTTGTTTCCTGCTTTTGTTTTGTTTGGGTCTGTGTTGCCCATTTGCAGGAACTTCAGGTAACAAAGCTGGACCGAGTGGAAGTTCAGCTGGTCGATCCCCGCGTCCCTGAGTCCCAGTCTATGTATGATATGTATTGAACCGGGGGATGCCCCATGTTATCATGTATTGGGGATCTGTATTTGATTTGATATTATGTTGTTACCTGTTGAGTATGAGTTTGAGCCAACTCATATTTTGAGTATTGAATATTTTGAATGTATGATTTGTGTTCAGGCCCATTGTATTTCGAAAAATTTTTAAGCCCTGATTTTAAGCTTCCGTGTTTATGCGCGTATTATGTGTTGATTGTTAGTAATTAGCACGGGGCCTGACATTTTTGGTATCAGAGCTTAAACTGGGATAAGCTCGATTTCTTTTGATCACACTCGAGTCTAGGCACAGAGTTTTGATTTGATTTTGATTGGCCTCTGTGACTTATGTGATCTATTATCTGTCTTGTTATTCTATCTGCTGTGAGATCTTACCTCTAGGCTTGTTTAGATGCCGCCGAGACGAGAAGGAGGTAGGAGGACTAGACGTTCCGCGGAGGGGTCTAGAGCAGGTAGTGATGACGACGCTCAGGTTGAGGACGTCACTAGGCAGATAGGTAGAATGGAGTTGGTCTTAGCCCTATTTCAGCGGACGAACCCACCGACGTTTGCCGGTACTGAGGGTGGTTCTAGGGCCGAGGCGTGTCTTGTTCAGATGGAGGATTTATTTGATACCTTGGAGTACGCTCCGGAAAAGAGACTGAAGTTGGCAGTGCTGCAGCTGCGGGATGATGCGCAGCGCTGGTGGAAAGGCACTTCTAGGATGCTTCGAGATAATGGAACGATACTCACCTGGGATGGTTTCTGTGAGGCTTTTCGACAGGAATACACTCCAGAGTCCTATTACGCCAGCCGAGAGCGTGAGTTTGATAACCTGAAGCAGGGTGACATGCGTGTGGCCGAGTATGCGAGACGGTTTTCTGCGCTTCTAGTGTACATGCCAGCTGTGGAGAATCAAGAGCGAACGAAGAGGAACAAGTTCTTGAAAGGGTTGAGACCTGATCTTTATCGGATGGTACTGTCTGGGTCCCCGGCGACCTTCATGGAAGCTGTGAATAATGCGGTTGATATTGAGGAGAGTTTGATGGATCCCGAGGCTCCAGTGCATCAGATGACCGCGCGTGCTTCTCAGCCAGCTCAGGCGGTGTCGCAATCGTATCAATCTCCTCAGGAGTCACAGCAATCGAGTCGCCAGCAATTCCGACCTCGAGGGAAGCAATTCAAGAAGAAGGGCCCTTCGAATTCCTCTGGTTCCGTGAGCTCTGGTTCTGGCAGTGGTTCAGGTAGTGGTTCTGGTGGCGGATTTTGTAGTCAGTGCGGAGGGAGACACGAGACTTCGTAGTGTCGTGGAGTTAGAGGACTCTGCCATCTTTGTGGTCAGCCGAGACATTTTGCTAGAACGTTTCCTTCGATTGGAGGGCGATCTACTGGTCAGTCGCAGCAGGGTTCCGCTGGTGGTTCTTCTCAGCGACAGCAGCCTTTTGCACAGTCCCAGCGATCTGGTTATCAGCCTTGTGAGCCGTCACGTTTTGGAGGACCTTCCCGACCCCCGTTTCAGATTCCCCAGCAGGCGCAGGCGAATGCCTTGACGATGGATCATGCCGAGGAGACGCCGGGCATGGTGATTAGAGGTACATGCTCTATTTATGATTATCCCGCGAGAGTCTTGTTTGACACTGGTGCATCACACTCTTTTATATCTGAGATGTTTGTGTTTGAGCGTGGGTTGAGTTCTTTCCCACTGTTTGATGTTGTTTCTGTGTCTACTCCTGCTGGTGTGAATCTGTGGTCTCGAGAGGTAGTGGTAGATTGCCTGATTAGGTTTGATGAGCATGTTTTGGTGACCAATCTAATTGTTTTGGGGATTAGAGATTTCGACTGTATTTTGGGAATGGACGTATTATCTAGCTATAAGGCTACCGTTGATTGCTTCCATGGTGTGGTGAGATTTCGCCCTGATACGGGTGAGAGGTGGGATTTCTACGGCACGGATTCGAGGTCGAAGACTCCCCTAGTGTCCGCTATGGAGATGTTTAGCCTGCTATCGCTAGGTAATGCAGGATTCATGATCTACGCACTTGATAATTCCCAGGAGCAACGATTAGAGTTGCGCGATATCCCCGTAGTTCGAGAGTTTCCCGATGTGTTTCCAGATGAGATTCCTGGATTCCCTCCTCGACGCGAGGTCGACTTCAGTATTGAGTTGGTGCCCGGTACCGCCCCGATTTCTAGAGTCCTTACCGGTTGGCGCCCGCAGAGTTGAAAGAGCTGAAGGAACAGTTGAGTTATCTCTTTGAGAAAGGCTTCATCAGACCGAGCATGTCGCCTTGGGGAGCTCCGATTCTATTTGTGAAGAAGAAAGATGGCACTATGAGGATGTGTGTGGACTTTAGACAGTTGAATAAAGCAATGGTGAAAAACAAGTATCCTTTGCCGAGGATTTATGACTTGTTCGATCAGTTGCAGGGATCGGTTGTTTACTCGAAGATTGACTTGCGCTCTGGTTATCACCAGTTGCGAATTAGAGACGCTGATGTAGCAAAGACAGCCTTCCGGACTCGATATGGGCATTTTGAGTTTCTTGTCATGCCGTTTTGATTGACGAATGCCCCCGATGTCTTTATGGATTTGATGAATCGCGTCTTCAGCGAGTATATCGATCGGTTCGTAATCGTCTTCATAGATGACATCTTGGTGTACTCGAGGAGCAAGAGAGAGCACAAGGAGCATTTGAGACTAGTATTGCAGAGATTGAGAGACTCGCAGCTCTATGCCAAATTCAGCAAGTGCGAGTTTTGGCTCGACAGCATTATCTTTTTGGGTCACGTGATTTCAGCACAAGGGATTTCTGTAGATCCGAGCAAGGTCGAAGCAGTGCTTAACTGGGAGAGACCTTGAAACGTTTCAGAGATCCGTAGTTTCTTGGGGTTGGCCGGCTACTATAGGCATTTCATTGAGAAGTTTTCTTCGATAGCCAGGCCTATGACGCAGTTGACTCAGAAAGATAAGAGATTTGTATGGACTGATGAGTGCGAGTACAGTTTTCAGACGCTGAAGGAGAAGTTGACTACTGCTCCTGTCTTGGCCCTACCGTCTGGATCTGGAGGTTTCGTGGTATGCTCCGATGCTTCTCTGAATGGTTTAGGGTGTGTTCTGATCCAGAACGGGTACGTGATTGCGTATGCGTCTCGACAGCTGAAACCTCACGAGACGAGGTACCCGGTTCATGATTTGGAGTTGGCTGCAATAGTGTTTGCCTTGAAGATCTGGCGGCATTATCTCTATGGTGAAGAATTTGTGGTGTACACAGACCACAAGAGCCTGAAATACATCTTCACGCAGTCAGATTTGAACATGAGGCAGCGACGCTGGATGGAATTGCTTAAGGACTTTGATTGTGAGATTCAATATCAGCCTGGGCGTGTGAACTTAGTAGCCGACGCTTTGAGTAGAAAGACCCAGCCTGATATGTTAGCATCCTTGAGTATTTCGAAAGTTCATGAGGAGTTGAGTACGTCTGGTTGGTGATTCCAGCCGGGTGATCAGTATTTCTTTGTTTCTTCTCTCCAGGTGGAACCGCAGATTGTGATGAACATCAGGGAAGCGCAGAGGACCGACCCCTATATCCATGAGTTGAGTATTAAGGCGCAGTCAGGTCAGTCTGATGATTTCTCTGTTGCTTCTGATGGATGTTTGAGGTTCAGAGGGAGATTAGTAGTTCCGAACCTGATTGATCTGAAGGAGACCCTCATGAATGAAGCACATTGTAGTCGGTACAGTGTGCATCCAGGCGAGCGAAAGATGTACCATGCCTTAAAGTCTCACTACTGGTGGGCAGGTATGAAGAGCGACATTTCTGCTTTTGTTGCTAGATGTCTGAATTGCCAGCAGGTCAAGGCTGAGAGAATGAGACCTGGTGGATTGCTCCAGAGTTTAGAGGTGCCCCAATGGAATTGGGAGCACATCGCCATGGATTTCGTGACTCATCTACCTCGATCGAGTAGGGGATGCGATGCGATCTGGGTTGTGATTGATAGACTCTCGAAGTCAGCCCATTTCATTCCCTATGATGTGAGGTGTTCGATGAAAAAGATGGCGAAGTTGTACATCGACCATGTGGTTAGATTGCATGGGGTTCCGGTTTCGATAGTGTCTGACAGAGATCCGAGGTTCATTTCTCACTTTTGGAAGAGTCTGCAAGCAGCAATGGGTTCGAGATTGGCGATGAGCACAGCCTATCACCCACAGACAGACGGACAGTCTGAGCGGACTATCCAGACTTTAGAGGATATGCTACGAGCAGTAGTGATGGATTTCAGCGGTGGCTGGCAGGATTCGCTTTCCTTGGTAGAGTTTTCATATAATAACAGCTACCAAGTCACTATCGGAATGGCTCCGTTTGAGGCGTTGTATGGTCGAAAGTGTAGATCCCCGATTTGTTGGGAAGAATTTGGCGAGAGACAGCTTTCTACGCCGGAGTTTGTTCAGCACATGAAGGATCAAATTGACTTGATTCGGAGTAGAATGAAGGCTGCTCAAGACCGTTTCTCTAGCTATGCGAACCGTAGACGTCGACCGTTAGAGTTTGAGGTTGGCGATCGTGTGTTTCTCAAGATTTCTCCTTTCAAGAGCGTGATGAGATTCAGATTTAAAGGCAAATTGGCTCCCAGATTCGTTGGTCCCTTTGAGATTATCGAGCGGATTGGACAATTGGCTTATAGACTGAGGCTGCCCGAGGATTTAGCCGCGATGCATGACGTGTTTCATGTGTCAATGTTGAGAAAATATGAGCCGGATCCGTCCCATGTTTTGAGAACCGACAAAGTTGAGCTGGATTCTGCCTTGAGTTATGTCGAATATCCGGTGCAGATCTTGGATAGGAAGGAGAAGCAGCTGCTGTGAGGATTCAGATTTCTAATTAGTGATTAATCGGATTTTGAGTTAGATTAGCCACGAGAATTAAGAATTTAGATTTCTGGAATTTCGAATTTTGGTGAAATCTGATTTGGAAAATATTCAGATCTCTAGTTGAATTGTCCAGATTTTAGTTTGTGTTTTTCGGGTGAAATCTGGTGGAGAATTGATGTTGAATTGATCGATTTTTGAGAGAGATCTGTTTCCTAGTGTTAGCGTGTTTCTCGCGTTGTTTTGGTTTGGATTTTTTATTAGGGATCTGTTCTTTTTAGCGTTATGAAAAGCACCGTGAGATTTGGATAAAACGGTGTCGTTTTAGAGAGATCTGGTTGTCGAGAATGGCGTGGGAAAAGGGGTGAAATCTGGTGGAGAATTGATGTTGAATTGATCGATTTTTGAGAGAGATCTGTTTCCTAGTGTTAGCGTGTTTCTCGCGTTGTTTTGGTTGGATTTTTTATAGGGATCTGTTCTTTTTAGCGTTATGAAAAGCACCGTGAGATTTGGATAAAACGGTGTCGTTTTAGAGAGATCTGGTTGTCGAGAATGGCGTGGGAAAAGAATACGTTGTTCTTTTGAATTTCGGATTCTGTGACGTCAGCAGGTCTCATGGGTGACATAAGCAAATCTTATGCAGGAACGTGATAGCGTTCATTTGAGAGTTGCGCGGTGAGATTTGATGACGTGAGCAGATTCCACGAGTTGGTCAATGAGAAGCGTTGACATCTGATGTTGCGCGGGTGTGAGAGCTGTTGCTCTTAGCGAGAGTTCTGTTTTGACGGTGCGATGTCGTTTTTGTGCGTTGAATTGAACGCTGAGATCTGGTGCCTAAACGCCGTCGTTTTGGTGCTAAGCGCGAGCGTTGAGCGCTGAGATCTGATTTGCTCAAAACGCTGTCGTTTTATGGTTGCGCGAGAGAACTTGTTAGCGGGAGGTCTGATTTGGGACTTAACGTGTATTGAGGAATCTGTTTTGTGATATTTTGAGTTGTAGGACTCTGTTTTTGTCGGTGTTTGACTTGCTTTGTAGCTTATTGAGTAGAGGATATAAATAAAAGTGTTGAGTTACACTTAGAGCATTCCAGACCTGATATTTCTTATCCTCAAACTCGAAACCCTCGAAATAGCTACTGTTCACCGTCACTTTCTATCGCCATTTCCCGTTGATTCCGACCTCCGTTTTTCAAGTTCTTGGTAGAGTTGGAAACCTCTTGAAAAGACCTTTCTTTTCCTACCAACCTTGGAGGCTGTTTTGAGCTGAGACAAGAGCGCAAAGCTGCTGAGTTTCGGGCAGTAGGTTGCGCCGTGCATACTCTTCCTAGCGTGAGCTTTTGGGTGAGCTTTCTTTCGTTGATTTGAGCTTTGTTTTCTTGTGGTTAGTACCTGCGTGGATTATTAGAGCTTGAGGCTAGCTCTGGCCGTAGGTATTTGAGAGAGAATGTTAGATCTGAGCTAAGATATTAGCTACCTTGTACAGATTCAGTTTCCAGGATTTTTGGTTGCGCTTTGCCGTGGAAGATTCAAGGGAAGTAGGCTTGAATTGTTGCTGGCCGTGCCTTTTTGAGTTCTGTTAGGTAAATTGAATAAGAAAGGTACGAATTGAGCAGCCCTTAGCAGTAGTGAGCTTGAACATGCCTATAATTCGATGTTGTGAAATCTGTGGCTTTTCTGCTATGTGCCTACGTGAACCAGTTGTTGAATTTGTTTGAGTATGCATATTGTTTTTACGTTTAGGCATTTTATGTATTGAGCATGGATATTGAATGGCATTCATGCATACATCTTGAGCCTGATTTACAGATTTGATTTGATAACCTGATTGGGTGCCACGTTGTGACTGGCCGACTGGTGGGTCGTGCCCGAAAAGTCCAACGCTATCGTCGGAGCGGTGACTACCGGATACGAGTGTCTACCGCCGAGCTGTTATGGGCTGATGGGCCCCGATGATCACAGACCGATGATTTCTCAGTTGATAGACCGTGGTATAGAGGCGACATGATATGATTTGCCGGTTGTTGCACCGGCCTAGCTGACCGATTTCCTTTGACAGCCTCATGCATTCATAGCATTGATTTATAGCATGTTGCATGTTTATCTGCTGTGATAGCTCTTCGTACTGAGGCTTGACCTCGTACTTGTTTCCTGCTTTTGTCTTGTTTGGGTCTGTGTTGCCCATTTGCAGGAGCTTCAGGTAACCAAGCTGGGCAGAGTGGAAGTTCAGCTGGTCGATCCCCGCGTCCCTGAGTCCCAGTCTATATATGATATGTATTGAACCGGGGGATGCCCCGTGTTATCATGTATTGGGGATCTGTATTTGAATTGATATTTTGTTGTTACCTGTTGTGCATGAGTTTGAGTCAACTCATATTTTAATTATTGATATTTTGAATGTATGAATTGAGTTCAGGCCCATTGTATTTCGAAAAATTTTTAAGCCCTGATTTTAAGCTTCCGTGTTTTTGCGCTTATTATGTGTTAATTGTTAGTAATTAGCACGGGGCCTGACAGCTGAGGAACAAGATAATTTCGTTGGTGATGGTCCAATGGAGCAAGCATGGCCGAGAAGAAGCGACCTGGGAAGTGGAGGAGAAGATGAGACAAGATTGGCCTCATCTGTTTGAGCACTGATCGTGCAACATTTCCAGGTAAATTTCTGGTTTTAGCTTTGAATTTGAGTAGCGGCTGGTGTTGATTTGCATGATTGATTGTTTTTCTTCCCTGAGTTTGCCTTTGATTTCGAGGACGAAATCTCTTAAGTTGGGGAGAATGTGAGGATTGAGAATTTAGATTAATGATTAATTGATTTGATTTGGGGATTAATCGCATGTTTTAGAGGATAATGCGAAAGAAATGTGGTTTCCTGCTTATTCGGAAGTTGTATTATTTTGGGAATTCAGTCGCAGCAAATTTTGGTGAAGTCAACGCTGGTCAACGGTACTGTAGCTACCTGCTGGTGTTTGCATCGGTAGGGTGAAGTAGGCATGACGCGTTGCATCTGCTGGTTTTAGTTTGTTTCGAAGGGTTGCTGCTGGCCGATATTGCTTTTGGCGCGATAATGATTGAGGAAGCAACACGTGTTGGTCAACGTTTTGAGTGTTGACTAGGGGATTCAATTAATCACGTGTTTTAGAGGATAATGCGAAGGAAATGTGGTTTCCTGCTGATTCGGAAGTTGTATTATTTTGGGAATTCAGTCGCAGCAAATTTTGGTGAAGTCAACGCTGGTCAACGGTACTGTAGCTACCTGCTGGTGTTTGCATCGGTAGGGTGAAGTAGGCATGACGCGTTGCATCTGCTGGTTTTAGTTTGTTTCGAAGGGTTGCTGCTGGCCGATATTGCTTTTGGCGCGATAATGATTGAGGAAGCAACACGTGTTGGTCAACGTTTTGAGTGTTGACTAGGGGATTCAGCAGTTGTATTAGATAGGAGTGACCAGCTGCTGATAGTAACGCTTGCGTGTGCCTTGCGTCTTAGTGAGAAACCAGCAGTAGGAGTTTCTCACATGCAACTGCTGGTGTTGCATGCGTCGTCGTTTTGTGAAGCGTCTATTATGCACGTGGTAACCAGCTGCGAGAGTTTTCCTTGTGTACCTGCTGGTTTTGTAAGTGCATCGACTGGATTGGTTTGTGTAGGCACGGCGACGTCGTTTGATTAAGTTAAAACGCTGCGTTTTGGATGTTGCGGCTGGAACCAGTCGTTGGTTGTTTTGAAGAGATCTGTTGTCTGCTGGTTTAGCGCTGCGGCGTCGTTTTGTTTAGTAGGAGCGGTGTCGTTTCGGGATTTTAGTCTCGCTTACAGCATTTGGTTGCTTCTGCTGGTTTTAGCGATGGGAAAGGAAGGTATCTGCTGGTCGATACCTGCTGGTCTTGTCGACTGATTTGATGATAAGCAGACGTTGGATTTGGGAGATTATAGTCGTTCGACACTTAGGATTATTTGAGAACCAGACATTCCTTATCTCCTCTTTTCCAAACCCTCGAAATAGCTACTGTTCACCGTCGCTTTCAATCGCCATTTCCCATCGATTCCAGCCTCTGCTTTTGACGTTCTTGGTGGCGCTGGATTCCCCTTGCTTAGCTCTTTCGTTTGCTACCCATTTCGAACCCTGAATCAGTGCTGGAGGAGGAACGCGAAGTTGCCTTGTGTCTTCGTGTCGTGAGATTTGCGAACCCTCTGCTAGCGTGAACATTTGGGTGAGCAGTCCTTTGTATTTCGAGCTCTGTTTTGGTAGTTTAAGCCTGCGTAGAAGTGTAGAATTTGGATTAGCTTCTGGCAGTAGGTTTAACGTGATTATGATTAGAATTGAGCTAAGATATTAGCTATGTTGTAACAGATTTCAGCTTTCAGGAAGTCCCTGCTGTGTGAATTGAACCAGGAGAAATCTGGTTGCTTGGCCGTGTGTTGCCGTGACTTTGTTGAGAAATCTGTTAGGTAAATTGAAGAAGAAAGGTACGAGTTGAGCAGCACTTACAGCTTGAGCGTGAACATGACTGAATCGATGTTGTGGAATGTGTTGTGTTGCTGTTATGTGATTACGTGGAACAGCTGTTGAATTGATTGAACTCGATATTCTGTTTTCACGTATTATAATTTGTATGCATTGAGCATTGTACGAGTTGAGCAGCACTTACAGCTTGAGCGTGAACATGACTGAATCGATGTTGTGGAATGTGTTGTGTTGCTGTTATGTGATTACGTGGAACAGCTGTTGAATTGATTGAACTCGATATTCTGTTTTCACGTATTATAATTTGTATGCATTGAGCATTGATATAGATTGGCATACATGCATACATATTGGGCCTTGACAGATTTGATTGATGACCCGAGCCACGTTGGAGCTGATCAACAGATGTGTTGTGCACCAGTCCAACGCTATCATCGGAGCGGTGACTACCGGTTACGAGTGTCTACCGATGAGCTGTGATGGGCTGACGGGCCCCGATGATCACGGACCGATGATTTCCCGGTTGATAGACCGTGGTATTGAGGCAACTTGATTTGATTTTCCGGTTGATACACTGGCCTTGCTGACCGATTTCCTTTGACAGCCACATGCATTTCATAGCATTGATTGTTAGCATGTTGCATGCGTAGCTGTTTGATAGCTCTTCGTACTGAGGCTTGACCTCGTACTTGTTTCCTGCTTTTGTTTTGTTTGGGTCTGTGTTGCCCATTTGCAGGAACTTCAGGTAACCAAGCTGGACCGAGTGGAAGTTCAGCTGGTCGATCCCCGCGTCCCTGAGTCCCAGTCTATATATGTATGATATGTATTGAACCGGGGGATGCCCCGTATTATCATCTATTGGGGATCTGTATTTGATTTGATATTATGTTGTTACCTGTTGAGTATGATTTTGAGTCAAATCATATTTTGAGTATTGAATATTTTGAATGTATGATTTGTGTTCAGGCCCATTGTATTTCGAAAAATTTTTAAACCCTGATTTTAAGCTTCCGTGTTTATGCGCGTATTATGTGTTGATTGTTAGTAATTAGCACTGGGCCTGACAATCTGTCTGGGGGTGATATGCTGTACTCATAGCCAATCTGGTACCCAAAGCTGCTTGCAAACTCTTCCAAAACTTGGAAGTAAACCTTGGATCTCGGTCTGCAACAATCGAAACAGGCACACCGTGCAGTCTAACCACAAAATCGACGTACAGTTTCTCCATTTTCTTCAACGAAAACGTCATTCCATAGGGAATAAAATGTGCAGACTTTGACAATCTGTCGATTACAACCCAAATCGCATCGCAACCTCTGCTGGAACAAGGCAAATGCGTCACAAAATCCAACGCTATGTTCTCCCAATTCCATTGGGGCACTTCCAAACTCTGCAACAGACCACCAGGTCTCATCCTTTCAGCCTTAACCTGCTGACAGTTCAAGAAACGAGCAACGTATCCAGCAACGTCGCTCTTCAAACCAGCCCACCAGAAGTGCGGCTTCAATGCATGGTACATCTTCCGTGCACCAGGATGAACACTGTGTTTACTGCAATGCGCTTCTCTAAGGATCTCCTCCTGAAGATCTATCAGATTGGGCACAACCAACCGACCATGGAAACGCAAACAACCATTGGACGAAACAGAATAGTCCTCAAGTTGACCAGCCCTAACCTTCAACTTCAACTCGTGGATGGAAGGATCTGTCCTTTGAGCCGCTCTAATGCTCGAAATAATCTGTGGCTCAACTTGGAAAGAAGAAACCACCACATAATCCTCAGCCGGGTAAAACCTCCAACCAGTAGTGCTAAGATGCTCACAATCCTTAGAAAGATACAGCGACGCAAGCATCTTTTCCGGAGCCTTCCTGCTCAGAGCATCAGCAACTACGTTAACTTTCCCAGGCTGGTACTTGATCTCGCAATCAAATCCTTTAGCAGCTCCATCCACCTACGCTGTCTCATATTCAAGTCAGGCTGCGAAAACAGATACTGCAAACTCTTGTGGTCCGAGTACACCACAAACTGCTCGCCATACAGATAGTGGCGCCAGATCTTCAACGCAAAGACCACAGCTGCTAGCTCCAAGTCATGAACTGGGTATCGAGTCTCGTGCGGTTTCAGCTGCCGTGAGGCATACGCAATGACTCGACCATGCTGCATCAACACACAGCCCAATCCATTGAGCGAAGCATCGGAACACACGATGAAGCCACCTGAACCAGACGGCAAAGCCAACACAGGCGCAGTAGTCAACTTCTCCTTGAGCAATTGAAAAGCATTCTCACATTGCTCAGTCCAAATGAACCGCTTGTCTTTCTGAGTCAACTAAGTCATCGGCCTAGCTATACAAGAGAAACTCTCTATAAAACGATGGTAATAGCCAGCCAGACCCAAGAAACTACGAACCTCAGACACATTCCTAGGTCGCTCCCAGTTCAAATCAGCATCAACCTTACTGGGATCCACAGAAATGCCATCCGCTGAAATCACATGACCCAGAAACACGACGCGATCCAGCCAGAACTCGCACTTAGAAAACTTGGCATACAGCTACGAGTCTCTCAACGTCTGAATGAAATCACATGACCCAGAAACACGACGCGATCCAGCCAGAACTCGCACTTAGAAAACTTGGCATACAGCTACGAGTCTCTCAACGTCTGAAGGACAACTCTCAAATGCTCCTTGTGCTCCAAAGGAGTCTTCGAATACACCAAGATGTCGTCGATGAACACGATCACAAAATGATCTATAAACTCTCGGAAGACTCGGTTCATCAAATCCATGAAGACTGCAGGAGCATTGGTCAATCCGAAAGGCATTACCAGAAACTCAAAATGCCCGTACCTAGTATGAAAAGCAGTTTTTGCAACATCTTGATCTCTAACTCTCAACTGATGGTACCCTGAACATAGATCGATCTTCGAATATACAGCAGAGCCTTGAAACTGGTCAAACAAGTCGTTGATCCTCGGCAA
Source organism: Dorcoceras hygrometricum (assembly GCA_001598015.1). Classification (NCBI taxonomy): domain Eukaryota; kingdom Viridiplantae; phylum Streptophyta; class Magnoliopsida; order Lamiales; family Gesneriaceae; genus Dorcoceras; species Dorcoceras hygrometricum. The sequence goes on from KV011870.1 coordinate 427,442, forward strand.
TGGGTACTTATTCTTAACAGTAACTTTGTTCAGTTTATGGAAGTCAATGCACATTCTCATTGTGCCATCCTTCTTCTTGAAAACAAGATAGGCGCTCCCAACGGCGACATGCTAGGTCTGATAAAACCTTTCTCCAGCAAGTCATCCACTTGCACCTTGAGCTCTCTCAACTCAGCAGGCTCTAAACGATATGGTGCACGCGAAATCGGAGCTGTGCCAGGCACCAACTCAGTGCTAAAGTCAATCTCCCTCTTCGGAGGAAAATCAGGAATCTCCTCCGGAAACACATCAGGAAAATGACGCACCACAGGAACGTCGCTGAGCTGCACATGCGAAGAAGATGATGCATCCAACGCGTAAATCATAAAACCAGCGTTCTCCGCCGACAAAAAGCTGAACATCTCCATCGCTGAGATCAACTGAATCTTCGACTGGGAGTCAGCACCGTAGAAATTCCATTTCTCACCGGACTGAGGCCTAAAACGCACAATCCCATGGAAACAATCCACGGAGGCCCTATAGCTGGACAACACGTCCATTCCCACTATGCAGTCGAAATCTCACAACATCAAATGAAACAAATTCGCTACTAGCACATGCTCACCAAACCGCAGAACCCTGTTCAACAAAACCTCTTGGGAGAACAAGCTCACGCCGCCAGGAGTATAAACAGACACAACATCGCGCAAAGAAGTGGTATGCAGACCATGCTCGACCACAAATGCATCAGAAATAAATGAATACGATGCGACAATGTCAAACAACACTCGTGCAGGAAAATCAAAGACAAGGCATGTACCTGAAATCACCCTGCTCGGCGTCTCCTCCGCTTGCTCCCTAGTAATAGCATTCGCTTGAGCATGTTGGGGTCCAGAGAAATGCTGCTGAGACGACTGTCCGAAACGCGACGGACCAGGTAACTAGAACGGTCTAAACTATGTATCTCCAACCCTAGGCTACGGAAACTGAGAGTAACGACCCCTAGACGATCCTCCTCGACCCTGAGGTGGAGCTGCGGCTTGCTGCGATCCAGCTGACGGACACACTCTCGCGAAATGCCCATACTGACCTCAGATATTACAAGAGCCCTGCACACCAACGCACTGAGTCGATGAATGCTTGTCTCCACAGTATCCACAAAACTCTGCACTAGAACCACTGCTACTAGAGCTGCCAGAACCAGAAGAGCCAGAACCAAACTTCTTCTTAAACTGATGGCCACGAGGTCGAAACTCTGATGGCCAGACTGCTGAGCCAACTGCTGCTGCTGCTGCTGGGGTTGATGAGCTGGCTGCGAAGACTGAGAAGACTGTGCTCCCTGAACAGCGAGACGACCACCCTGAGCACCCTGAGGTCTAGCACGCGACCTTTGGCTCCGCAGACCTTCCTCAATATCGATTGCATTGTCCACTGCTTCGGCATAACTCTTCGGTTTGCTCGTCAGCACCATCGAATACAGATCTTCATTCAAACCCTCAATAAACTTAGTCCTCTTGGCCCTCTCCCGGCCAGCAACATGCGGGACATACGCCAAAAGGGAAGAAAACAACCGAGCATACTCTCGCACAGACATCGTACCTTGCTCCAAATGATCGAACTCTTGCTCACGAGCGTTCACGTATGACTCCGGGACGTACTCCTGCCGAAAGGCAACACAAAAGCTATCCCAAGTACACATGTCTCCTCTAGCGTCCTTGAAGCGCCACGCCATCAATGCTCCGCACTCTTCCTCAACTGGAAGGTTGCCAAACTTAACCGAAGCACATCATCGTACTGAACACGATCGAACAAACCAGTGATGTGCCGTAGCCATGAATCCGCATCCTCGCTAGACTCGTCACCGTTAAAGATCTGGGGACTCATCCGTTGGAACCTAGCCATCACAATCTCCATGCTCTCCACACGGGTTGTCAAGTCGTCAACTTCATCCTCCACTCGCCTACCGCGACCACGGGAAGGGAAACTACGCTGATCCTCGTTCTGACCTCCAGACTCGTCCTGAAACTGCCCTCTACCTCTACCCCTACGTCTAGGCGGCATCTCTCTACGAAGGCACTAAACAGGATAAGATAACATAGAACAAGTACAGCATAGATAGCACATATCACAACAATATGCAACACATAAATCACATAGTCAAACACAAACAACACACAACACTGTGCCTGGACTCAAGTGTGATCAAAGAAATTGAGCTTATCCCAGCTTAAGCTCTAATACTAAAAATGTCAGGCCTCGTGCTCACATCAGAGATAAAACACGCAAAAACAAGCAGAAGCAACTAAAAAGCGGGTAAAATTTTTGCTTTTGGCCTGACTGAAAGATAACATAATTTAAAATATGGTGATACTCAAAATATATAACAGTTTAAACCAACAAAGGGCTACAAGCCACAGAAATACGGTACAGCATAAAACATGCATCAAGTACATGACAACAACCACAACTGAATACAACAGCGCACAGGCATCCCCTGGCTAAGTACTGATACATATATATATATATATATATACTATACTAACTGGGACACTCTAACCACCTCCTGGGCCACGTCCAGCCGGGCCAACTCCACGACCAGCTGAGTAACCTGGTAACCCTAAACAAACAACAGGAAAACAAAACAAACCAAGCCCCAGAGGTACATGGGGCCAAACCACAGTACGGAGAGCAACTATAAAACAGCAGTAAACAGCAAAGATAAAATGCAGATGGTATGTATGAAGAACGGTACAACAGCCGAAGGCTACAACCGAAGAAGGGAGCCAAGGAACATCAAGCACAGCTCAACAGAATTTGCAAAAGATATGTGGCCATGGTGTGTGTAGGTCATGTGGGTGCTACCCACTCACCCCTACTCACCATCCTTACAAGATGCATCAACAGCTCAACCTACCATTTCCCAACCTATGAACTGTGGTAGTTAGCCACTCGGTGCATAGGGGCTAACAATTCCAACAGGGAGATGAGAGTGCGGTATTGCCGCTCGCACTCGCATCCTCGTAAGAAACAAAGCAACAACAACAAGGCATGGCTGCAACAGCTGAATGGAGTATGCGTGTATGCAACAGCTAACAAAACAGATAGCATAAAACATATGCAACATCAATCATACACGGAAGTTCACACAACAGCAACCTCACAATTTATCCAAGCCATAACCACACTGAATTACAAGTTCCAAATCCATACCTCGATATTCTGTGCAACAATTACCACAAACGGGGTCCCGAGAAATCTGGTACACAACCTAAACGAAGCAACAAGCATAATTCTCAAAGGACGCTAAACACAGAATCACACGGCTGGGAGCTACAACTCAAACCAGAAATTATCCTACATATCTAACTCAACAGGAAGCTTAAACAAACGCTCGAGGTAAGATCTTAACAACAATTCGAAGTTCTACCTGCACAACAAACACACTGCCGAAGATAGCAACTTCGCGATCCTACTTCCAGCCTACCACAGCTTCCAAAAGTGGTATCAATCGAAAGAGCAACTCTCAAGGAGTGCAGCGCCACCGGTCTTGCTCAAAACAAAGACGGGAAACGACGGGAATCGACGGAGAAAAGCTACGGTGAACAGTGCTTAGGGTTCACGACAGAGAACGATAATCGGGGAAAATATTCTAAGTATGGGATCTCATGCAAAATCGAAGACCAAGTCTTCTAATAAATACACTACTCAACAGCTGGCAGCAGCAAGAACAGATTCCATCAACAAACAAGTCGTCATCGCTGTTATATCAACCAGCAGTTGGATCTCTCAACAACGCTAAGGCTAAACGGCGTCGCACCAACTTAACCAAACAACGTCGCAGAGGAACACGTCACCTTGCTATCAACATCTGATCAACAAACCAGCAGCTGCAACGCATCAGATCTCTCAATAGTAGATGCCTAATATAACCAGCAGCTGATACAAAGCGCTCCACTCAAAACGCTGTCGTTCCAACTTAATTAAACGACGTAGTTTCGATACCCACTAAGAAACACGCTAACAAAACCAACAGCTGGTTCCTGTTCACAAAACATCGTCGCTTCAGAGAGAGGGACACGTCACCACAGGACACGTCACTCGCTAGCCACTGCTGATCGCTAACCAACAGCTGATCACTCGCAACAGCTGGTCTCTCGCAACAACTGGATACGCGTTAATACACCAACGGCTGAAATCCACGTCAGCATTATTGCTGCTTCCTACCAAAACGCAACGACTGAAATACCAACAGCTGACTTGATCACTCAACGACTGATTCCTACTACTACTGCTGATATCTTTCCAACTGCTGATTCCAACACTTAGGCAAATTCGATGACTTCCACACACACATCTACTACCAGCTGGTTTCAACCCAAGCAACACCTTATTGCGAAAACACAGGTCTCATAGTGACACTGTTAAATTTAAGGCTAGGCTAGTTGCTAAGGGGTTTACACAAAAAGAATGGGTTGATTATACTGAAATATTTGCTCCTGTTGTAAAATTCACTACTGTCAGAATTACGCTTGCTTTGTGTGCACAATTTGATTGGGAATTAAAACAAATGTATGTTAAAACGGCCCTTTTTGCATGGTGACTTAGATGAATTAATATATATGAAACAACCAGAGGGATTCATTGACAAAACTAAGCCTAATCATGTGTGCTTGCTAAAGAAATCTTTGTACGGTTTAAAACAGTCTCCTAGACAGTGGAATAAAAAGTTTAATGAATGTATGCCATCTTTGAAATTTAAAAGAAGTTCATATGATTCTTGTTTGTATTTCAAAGACACTGAAACTGTGCCTACTTTCTTTCTGATCTATGTGGATGATATGCTTTTAATCAGTCCTTCTATAAGTTCTAAATCATGTTAGATCATTTCTGAGTTCAAAAATCGACATGAAATTCTTAGGAGATGCTAAAAGAATTCTGGGCATGAACATCATTAGAAATAGGGGAAATTCTACCATTTGTTTAAATCAAACTTCCTACCTCGAAAAGGTTGTAAAAAAATTTTGAATGTCTAATGTTACTGTTGTGACTGTTCCACTTGCTGCTCACTTTATGTTAAATAAAGATCAATGTCCTAAATATGAAACTGACATAAACAGCATGAGGAATGTACCCTATTCTAATTCCATAGGTTCTGTCATGTATATGATGGTTAGTACTAGGCCAGACATAGCTTATTCTGTAAGCTGCCTAAGTAGATATATGTCCAATCCTGGTGTAGTTCACTGGAATGCAGTAAAATGGCTCCTTAGATACCTTAAGCACTCTCTGAACTATGGCCTCATGTTTTCTAAATGTGATAGAGATGTTGAACTCACTGGCTATGTAGATTCTAATTATGCTAATGATAAAGTCAACTGAAAGTCTACCACTTCTTATGTGTTTACTTTCTGTGGTGCATGTGTGAGCTGAAAATCCCAACTCCAGCATATTGTTGCTTTATCTACAACTGAATCTGAATATATAGCTATCACAGAGGCTTTGAAAGAATCATTATGGCTTAAGGGACTGTTAAATGAAATCAGTATGTTAACAGGTAAAGTCACTGTTTTTTCTAATAACAAATCTAGTATTCAACTGTGAAAAAACCCTATGTTCCATGATAGAACTAAACATATAGATGTTAGGTTCCATTTTATCAGGGATATTGTCTCCAAAGGGTTGATCTTTCTTGAGAAGATACCCTCTGAATATAATCTTGCAGACATGGGTACAGTGTCTGCCTGTTAGTAAATTCATGTCATGTTTAAAAATTCTGAAATTTGATACATGTGACTAACCCTTGTCTTGCAGGTGCTGTGTGCTCCCTTTGCTATTGGAAAATTGGAGCTTGCTGGTTGTAGCAATCTGCTACCACCTGAGAGGTTCTGTGTGTTAAGAACACATCTCTCTTGGCTATGATGAAACCAAAGGTGACCCTGGACTGTAAGCTTCACTAGAGCTTGAAACTTGGACGAAGGTGGAGATATGTGGGAAGTGTGGCCCAAGTTCTGTGGTGGCCCGATCCCATTAATTTACCAAGCCCAATCCCAACAGAAACTTACCATCTGAGCCGCTTGATTTTTGGCGTGAATCCTGGCCATCCATTTGTTATATACCCTCAGTTGTGTGTATACAGATGACGCATTACACATCCCACTCCTTTTCTATTATGTAACCCTAACCCTAATCTTCACCGCCTCTCTTATTCATCCCTCTCTGTGAGTTTCGTCGTCGATCTCTGTGAGAAAACCTTGATCTCTTCTTGTCTGAGCCTCCTTCTCAGTTCTGTGAAGGGTCGGATCTAAAGAGATGAGGGGTGTGTACCAGTGGCTTGCGAGCTGCCTCTGTGCGTATCCGTGGCCTCGGGTGGTTAGAGGGCTGGGTTCTGAGTGTTATCCTCACCGTTCCGGTGTCCTATTCCATGCTCTGTGTGAATCTGGTGTCATTAAAGGGTCTGTGGTTTGGTGACTGAGCCACACCTTTAGATCGGACCAGATCTGGTTCTCGGCTGTTATTGTGCTTGCTTAATCTTATAGTGTACTAACGTGTCTCCTTCGGGAGTCCACTGTTTTTGTTTTCTTTGTTCTGTTGCAGGTACAGAAAATCTCTACAGATCTCTTGTTACTTTATTTGTTTGCATGAGAAAATAAATGATAATTGTAAAGGGACACAAAGAATGGAAATGCAATTCTGGATACGGGAGGCATAATGGTGGTGGTGAGACGGTGGTGTGCAACGGTCGTGAAACCTAATCTTGGGAGAGGAACTACGAAGCTTATGTGGAGTGAGAGTGAGAGTGCTTTATGTGCAAGACTTATTATATTCCGTAGAAAAAGAGAGATTCTTATTTATAGATAATTTTATTTGAATGATGGATCTGGATAACAGATCCAGATCTGAGTTTTGAATTACACAAAATCTGTTACTGTGTTTCTAACAATTCTATGTAGTGTGCAGATGTTAGTTGAAATACATCGAGTTATCTGAAGAGAAGAGAAGCAGAAGAAGAAAAATGAACAGTCGTGAGTTGACAAGAAGAAATATAAGTTGAAGGTTGCTGAAATATATGTTGAAGGTTGCTGAAATATAAGTTGAAGGTTGCTGAAATATATGTTGAAGGTTGCTGAAATATAAGTTGAAGGTTGCTGAATTGTTGAAGAAGCTAAATGAGCAACCGTGACATCAGCGCATATGTTGAAGAAGCTAAATGAGCAACCGTGACATCAGCATATCTGTTGAAGAAGCTGTTGGACAAACTATTACAGAAGCTGTTGGATCTATTACAACAGCAGAATTCAGCAACGGTGACGTCAGCAGAATCAGCAACGTTAACAGTAACTTGCAGCAGAATTCAGCAACGGTGACGTTAGCAGAATCAGCAACGTTAACAGTAACTTGCAGCAGAATTCAGCAACGGTGACGTCAGCAGAATCAGCAACGTTGACAGTAACTTGCAGCATAATTCAGCAACGTTAACAAGAAGAATTCAGCAAAGTTGACAAGCAGAATTCAGCAACGTTAACAAGCTGAAATCAGCTGTTGATGTGAAGTAAACCAATAGCTGAGTAAACAGATGTTGAGCGAAGTGTTGTGACGAAAAAAAGACAACAGCTGAGCGAATAGCTGTTGAACAAATTGTTGGAGAACATTCGGCTGGTGGGACGCTATCACCATTTAAAAGGGAAAGAATCTGTGGCTAAAATTAAGTCGTACAAATGCCTTAAATCAAGGGGACAAGATTAGTACTATTCTGGGAAATAGTAGAATGTACAGAGGATGATTGCACCAATTTGGGAAGAAGACAAATTAGCCTTAACAAGCGCAGAAATGAATTGGAATTAATCTAACGGCCATATTTGGGGGAAGCCATATATATACAGAACTGTTGAAGAAGATTGATCAAGATTGAGATCGACATATACACACAGAAACAGAAACAGAGGGAATAAAAATAGAAGAACGAAGCAGTCGACCTCCATTATAGAGGAGCTTACAACGAGTGTCGACTGCTGAGTTCTAATCAGCTTTTGTAGAAGCTTTTTTCCAGTGTTTGAGATTTATTATTTTGAGAGTTATGCTTACACTGTAAATCTCACACAGTAAATCTCACACACACAGATTCACTCGTATATTTTGAGAGATATGCGAAATTGATTAGCAAGTGAATCACAAAAAAAAAATCAGATCGCGTCCAAGCACGAAGACGTTAAACTCTGTGTATGTAGTCTTTGAACATAGACATTAAACAAGTTCTGATTGAGACAGCCTAGGGCTGGTAGAGTCTAGGAGTTCTCGCAGCTGCTGGCTGTTGGATCGGGTCTGTACATGAGGTGTAGATCAAATCTTCTAGTGGAACCTTCCTGAAGAAGGAAGAAGGGGAGATGTAGGATATTTATATCCGAACTTCCATAAACAAATCACAGTGTATTGTATTCTGTTATTTATTCCGCATAAGCACTTTAATTATTAGCACGCACGCATACACAGTTATCACACACGCACAGTTAAACAGATTTCTAACAGAAATCTGTTTGCATCATTTTAAACTATTAGGATTCATTTTTGGTGTTTTCCGTATGTTTTTATTACATACCAGATCTGTCTCCGGTTCTCTATTTAATGTTCAAGAACCTTGAGCTATTGTAGCTCCTATATAGCAGCGCGAAAATTTTTATTTATCAGTAGCAGCGCTTTCTTGCATTAATTTCCTATTTTCGGTCCTAACAAGTGGTATCAGAGCAGGTTGTTCTTGAACAAGCATTCATTTAAAACGCATGTGCTATCTGTTTTTAAACGGTTTAAATATTTTTGGAGAGCTCATTGTATGAAGATAGGGAGAGGAATGATTGCTGAACTTTGATTGTTCTTTTGTCGAGCTGACACGGAATGCGCGAGTTCCGTGTGGATGCCAAGATTCTGTTTTGGTTGGGCTGTTTTCAGCACATGTGACAAAACAGGAGAAATGAAAGAAAAATCCGATAGATTCAGTTATCGTTTCTTTGCCAAATCTGAATAATTTAGGTGATTCAGTAGCACGTGTTCCATTTGAAACAAATTTATTCAAGTGCTCTGATCTATGCGGCATTCGTATCTATGCTACAAATGATTTTAAGATTTTAAAATGTTTTCGAAGCTGAATGTATAAAGATAGGGAGAGTAATGATCTTCGAATTACAGAGTATTTTCCGAAAGAAAATGCGGCAATATTTCTTCTGACGAGCTGACACAGATCTCAGAAATCTGTGTATATGCCAAGATTTTCAGATGCGGTTATGGGGCCACGTCTGGAATGAAATGGAAGAAAATCTGTCATTGGTTATTTTTAACTCCCGTCTGCATATTGTAAGCTAAAACAGTAGCATATGAGTTGTTTTTCAAATTCATAGCATATTGTTGCATTTGGCTCTTCCCAAAATCTGTTTTTGTTTACCAAAATTTGCATAATTCCTGCTGTCACGATTTTTGGTGTGACAATGTAGGAAGAGCTTCATTTTAAAATTCATCGGGAAGACCTGTTTTCGAACCTTTTTTATTCCCACAAAAAGGGAGAGAATTGTTACGACCATGCATTTGTTATTTGAGGTTTTGTGTAAATCAAAAAGGTAGAGATTGATGGATCTGGATAACAGATCCAGATCTGAGTTTTGAATTACACAAAACTTGTTACTGTGTTTCTAACAATTATATGTAGTGTGCAGATGTTAGTTGAAATACATCGAGTTATCTGAAGAGAAGAGAAGCAGAAGAAGAAAAATGAACAGTCGTGAGTTGACAAGAAGAAATATAAGTTGAAGGTTGCTGAAATATATGTTGAAGGTTGCTGAAATATAAGTTGAAGATTGCTGAATTGTTGAAGAAGCTAAATGAGCAACCGTGACATCAGCGTATATGTTGAAGAAGCTAAATGAGCAACCGTGACATCAGCATATCTATTGAAGAAGCTGTTGGACTAACTATTACAGAAGCTGTTGGAACTATTACAACAGCAGAATTCAGCAACAGTGACGTTAGCAGAATCAGCAACGTTAACAGTAACTTGCTGTAGAATTCAGCAACGGTGACGTCAGCAGAATCAGCAACGTTAACAGTAACTTGCAGCAGAATTCAGCAACGGTGACGTCAGCAGAATCAGCAACGTTAACAGTAACTTGCAGCAGAATTCAGCAACGTTAACAAGCAGATTCTGCAACGTTAACAAGCTGAAATCAGCTGTTTATGTGAAGTAAACCAATAGCTGAGTAAACAGCTGTTGAGTGAAGTGTTGTGACGAAGAAATGACAACAGCTGAGCGAATAGCTGTTGAACAAATTGTTGGAGAACATTCAGCTGTTGGGACGCTATCACCATTTAAAAGGGAAAGAATCTGTGGCTAAAATTAAGTCGTACAAATGCCTTAAATCAAGGGGACAAGATTAGTACTATTCTGGGAAATAGTACAATGTACAGAGGATGATTGCACCAATTTGGGAAGAAGACAAATTAGCCTTAACAAGCACAGAAAGGAATTGGAATTAATCTAACGGCTGGGGGAAGCCATATATATACAGAAGTTCTCTGTTGAAGAAGATTGATCAAGATTGAGATCGACATATACACACAGAAACAGAAACATAGGGAAGAAAAATAGAAGAACGAAGCAGTCGACCACCATTAGAGAGGAGCTTACAACGAGTGTCGACTGCTGAGTTCTAATCAGCTTTTGTAGAAGCATTTTCCCAGTGTTTGAGATTTATTATTTTGAGAGTTATGCTTACACTGTAAATCTCACACACACAGATTCACTCGTATATTTTGAGAGATGTGCGAAATTGATTAGCGAGTGAATCACAAACAAAAATCAGATCGCGTCCAAGCACGAAGGTGTTAAACTCTGTGTATGTAGTCTTTGAACAGAGACATTAAACAAGTTCTGATTGAGACAGCCTAGGGCTGGTGGAGTCTAGGAGTTCTCGCAGCTGCTGGCTGCGGGATCGGGTCTGTACATGAGGTGTAGATCAAATCTTCTAGTGGAACCTTCCTGAAGAAGGAAGAAGGGGAGATGTAGGATATTTATATCCGAACTTCCATAAACAAATCACGTTGTATTGTATTCTGTTATTTATTCCGCATAAGCACTTTAATTATTAGCACGCACGCATACACTGTTATCACACACGCACAGTTAAACAGATTTCTAACAGAAATCTGTTTGCATCGTTTTAAACTATTAGGATTCATTTCTGGTGTTTTCCGCATGTTTTTATTACATACCAAATCTGTCTCCGGTGCTCTATTTAATGTTCAAGAACCTTGAGCTATTGTAGCTCCTTTATAGCAGCGCGAAAATTTTTATTTATCAGTATCAGCGCTTGCTTGCATTAATTCCTATTTTGGGACTATCATTGAATCCTAGTCCAATTAGAACTCATAATCCTACTAGGTCTCCCATGTATTATGGTTCAGTTGGAATCTATAATCTTGATCCATCACGTTCCTGATCGAAGATTAGACATCATCGATTTTAAAGAGTTTAAATAGCTCATTAAAATGATATAAATTTAAAATTTTGGACCAATAAACCTAAATATAGCAGCATTGAAATCTGGAACACTTCCATTCTATTTTTGGGAAGTCATCTCCTTCATTGTTTTTAACATTCATACTCTCAGAATCCTCAATTTTCTTGTAAATGAGTTTACAAAGCTCAATGTTTTATGAAATCAATCTTTCTTGCTCAAAATTAATTTCATTGAAATTTATTCTCTATAAGGACAAGATACTCAGTATTTGTGTGACCCTCAATAGTTCAAGGAGTAGCTAGCCATGGGTTCACAACTCTATTTTATTCAGATTGAATGCGAAGGATTAGCAAATCGTGAGAGTTCTGGAAACAAAGATCCTTTGTCAGGCCTCGTGCTCACAACAGATAAACACATGCGGAAGCTATCAAAAAGTGGGTAAAATTTTCGCTTTTAGGCCCGACGGTTTTAAACATATAATTTAAAATACAACAATACTTAAAATAAGTTCCCAAATCATAAAACAAGCAATGACAAAGCATACATAATCCATACATGTATCATATCCCCTAAGGTTACAACAACAAAGCGCAGGGCATCCCCCTGGCTAACTGATACATATATATATATATATATGCTATATGCTACTGGGACACACTAGCCACCTCCTGGGGCACCACCAGCTGGGTTAAACCCACGACCAGCTGTAGAACCTGGGTTTCCTGAAAACAACACAACAAAGAAACAAACCAAGCCCCGGAGGGACATGGGGTCAAACCCCAGTACGGAGAGCAACTATAAAACAGCAATTATAAAATGTAGATGCTATGCATGAGATGCTGAACAATAACCAAAGACTCCAACCGGAAAGGAAATCAAAGCACAGCTCAACTGAATCTGCAACAAATGGTGGCCACTGGGTGTGTTCCAAGTGTGGTAGCTAACCACTCGCCGGGAGACAACACCCAAATACCAGATGCATCAACAACTCGGCCTGCTGTTGCCCAACCTATGAACTGTGGTAGTTAGCCACTCGGCGCATAGGGGCAACATAACCCAGCAGGGAAAATGAGAGTGCGGTATTGCCGCTCGCCCTCGCAACCTGGTAAGAAACAGAACAAGAACGACGCAACGATGGCAATGAAACTGGAATGAGATGCAATTTCGTGTATGCACATGCTGGACAATAACAAGCATAACAACATATGCGCAACACAATACCACAGCATGTATACAACACATAACACACGACCATCTCATAAATCAGCAGCCTCAACAGGCAAACAAACACATACGTCAGCAAAGCCATCTCACAATTCACCCAAGCTGTCACCTTGCTGAAATTATAAGCTCAACCCGTACCTTAATTTCCTCAAAGAACGAAGCAACTCACTGCCTGCACAATCTGCCAAGATATACAACATACAAATCTCAGCCTAAACCCAAAAACTCACGGCCAAAACATAACCACACACACGGCTGGGCGCTACAACTCAACCAGCTAACTATCATCCTTAAACATCTTAACAGGAAGTTAAATTAACTACTAGGAACGAGATCTCAAAGCTAAAACCCGGAGGCTACCTGCGCGCACAACCACACGAACAGGAATAAGTTCTGCCTCCTCACGATCTCTCCCTGGACAACCCGTAGCTTCCAAGATTGGTATAGGATGAAAGAGCTCTTCGAGAGGAGTCCAACGCTACCTCGAATGTGAAAAACGGTGGCCGGAATCAACGGGAAAAGGCCGGAGAAGGTTACGGTGAACAGTACCAAGGGTTTGAAAAACAGAGAACGAAGTCGAGAGAAATATTTCTAAGTATGGGAAAAGAATTCACAAAACGAAGACCAAGTCTTCCTATAAATAGCACTAGCAACGACTGGAACCAATTCAAATAATTGTCCACCGACAAAACCAGTCGACACCATAAATCTCCCAAACCAGCAGGCACAATTAACCAGCAGATGCAAAGAAACTAGCTGCTGAAATCCCAAACCACGCTAAACCAAAACGACGACGCATCGCATACGCCATCCAGTCGCTAGCTACAGTAACCACCACCAGCTGCAAGCTACAGTAGCGAACAATCTCTCGCAGCTGGAAAACCAGACGCTGGTTCAGAAATACAAAAGCTGGAACCAGCTGCAACATACAAAACGCAGCGTTGCAACTAATCAAAACGGCGTCGCACAACTGACGTCATCCAGTCGCTAGCTTTCGTGAAATACCAGTCGCAGGCTACAGCGTACCACCAGTCGCAAGATACGAAACACCATCAGTCGCAAGCTACAAAACTTTGACCCGCGTTGACCATTGCTCTCGACTGATCATCCAGACGCAACAACTCCTCGCAGCTGGTACCAGTCGCAATACCCCAAACGACGACGTAAAGCGCTCAACACAAAACACGCTACTAAACTCTCGACTGGTTCCTCGACTGGTCTCTTCACCAGCGACCACAACACAATTCACTAACGCATCTGCTGCATTACAAAACGCGCCTCGACTGGTTTTCGCCACCGACCAGCTGCTGGCTCACTAAAACCAGTTTTTAGCCTCAAACCCAAAAACACGAAAGCATCCAGAATTGTTCAACACACGAAACGGAACCCGAAAATGCAACTCAAAACCTCAAAACAGAGATCTAAACCACAACATCTCTTAATCAGCTGATTAATTCCAACAATTAATCCTTAATACAAAATCAGGTCTCACATCCTTCACCAAACTTCGATGAATCTATAGCTTTTGGATTTAACGGTAATAAATGTTAGCAGTAGACTCAATCAATTAATCCTCATATATTTCCTTCAAATATTTAATGAACATTTAAAGTTTTGTATTATCTCCGTAGTAATGCATTAAATGCTCCTTCTTTTTGCTTTAAAAGACAATCCTCGTACTGTAACAACTCTAAATATATTTTGATTGTTGTCCAAGTTGTTCAACAACTATAAATTCAAAGTTCCTCATTGTAAGCCCTGATATGATCTAATACAAAGCTCCGATATGATCTTCTATGCTCATCGGAACTTGTCTGATCTTCTAATCCGTATCTCAACTGATAGCGTGTGTTGATATGATCTCTAAGATGCTCTTGTAACCCATTGACTAAGATTGTTCCGTTCTATTCCAAAGCACTTTCTTCTAATATGAGTTGTCCTTAACTCAGCTAAGCTCTGATCTAAGCTGAATTTTTTACGCTGAGTTAAAGTCCTATCTGATTTGATCTGTGAAGCCATGTGCTGAGTTCTTCGACAAAGATTTCTGGAATTATTTCATAGCAAACAGGCAATTCATAATACCTACTTGTGTAATTTCAGTAAGGTTTTCTAGATGCCAAATTTATCCTTGTGCTACTTGGTTTTTGTAAGAAAATACACAATTTTTCGGTGGTCACCATAATAGAAAAAGAGTCAATATTATTTATGTGTAAGAAAATACACAATTTCAGTAAGGTTTTCTAGATGCCAAATTTATCCTTGTTGCCATGGAAGATAAAATAGATTTGGTATTGCTATGAAAGACGCACTTACTAATATTATTTATGTTTTGAAAGAAACATGTTAGGTACTCACTAGTGTAATACGAAATTTATTATAAAAAGTACATAGTTATGGTATTACCATGAAAGATGCACTGCGATTTAGGATGACTTTTTGTACTATTAATTTATATTCAAAAGAAACATGTTCTTTTATCTGGAATGGATGTAAGAATTGACCCAAAAACACAAATTATTTAACATAAATCAAATGTTACCTTGGAGTCTTGGACTACTCAATGTTGGTGAAAAATGCTCCGTCCTTGAAGTGGTTACCATATATGAAGACCACAGACCTCATATTTTGTGGTAAAGCTCCGAATAACTTCAGTTCACCTTTTACAAACTCTCCTTGTCTAGGAAATATTATCAATCCAAAACATCTCTATACATTTAGATTATACAGACCGTAAAATCACCACTAAACCATGTGGCCTCAACAAAAATGATTAATCGCCATTTATTCAGGAAAATCATCCGAATATTAAAGTGAGAGAAGCCACAAAATAATTGTCTAACAGCTGGAATTATATTAGTAAGAAAAGGCATGAGATCAAATTAATTGAAGCTACAAATATCGTCAATTAAGAATATACAAATCAACCTACTTTCTTATGTCAACTCAAGCAAATCATCAAATACTTACAGAAGCATGGCATGTGGAACAATAAGGTAAAAATTGAAACACAAATTCCAAGTAACAAAATCATACCATTTCGGTTCTGATTGTTACTTTCGAAATCACTAAAAAAATAATCGCAACATAGACTTATGTTGTTGACTTTGCTATTGAATCCTTTTTTGAACCACAACAGACTAATTCGAGGCGATGGATCTGGTTTGTGTAGGATCCATTTTTATTTATCCTATTTTCTTTCTTCTACGATGGAGGTGATTTCTTTGGGCTGCGATTTCATTAAGCCTGTTCCTTAATTTGCCAAACGCTAATGGGTAAATTTCTAACAGGGAGTTAGAATAAAATTTAACTTGTTCCCTTATCACAAAAAATTACATGGGATTGAATTCTTGCTCAAACTTTAACTTGTTCTCTTATCATAAAGAATTACATGGGACTGAATTCTTACTCAAACTTGTACAGAGGTAATTTACTCCAATTAACTCTAAACTAATTACCCATCTTTCTTTATTAACTGGGAATGGCCGAAAGTTCATATATTATGGCAAAAACAAAATATATCATTTGTTTAAGCATTAAGATTGTGAGAATTGATTCCTTTCCGTTCGCTATTGGTACCAGCATTAGAGCACATCGGTAGAAGCAAAGTTAGTAACGAAATTACAAAAAGAGCCTAAATGGAATTATGGCATATTCAATTACTCTGCAATATGATTGTTAATTTCTGTCACCATTGAAATACAAAACTAAAAAGTCGAAAGATTGTTTATAATGTTGAAATACATATAGGAGTTTCAGTATAGATAGTAAATTGTCATAACTCCTAACTGTAATAGAATTTTGCAGAGTTAGTAATATCTTTAGTGAATTTCTTCATTAAATGAAAGTAGGAGGCGTTTAAAGATTTTTATGTTCGAATTTCTATAAAATCTTATGTTATCTACTGTATGCACTATTTTCTGATGCATCTGTTTATCTTTCTGACATGTGAAAAGATCAAAGCCAAGTTAATCTACTATTTTCACTAGATCTCGTCGGTCATTTCAAGCTACTTGGAAAAACATTAATAACTCATAATTGTTAAGACACTCAAGTTTAGCATAAAATTTGAAAAATTATCCACCCACTAAACAATCTTCGAATATAAGAAAATATTAATTCGGCCGTATTTTAAAATTCGAAATAGAATCCAATTGTAATATAAAATGCAGCAATAGTTACGATTAATTATAATAATCATAGATCTTTTTCGACTGTTAGAAAAATCTTGCGATAAACTATAACCTGTGTAATATCGTACATTTAGTTTAATTATTATTGAGAAAGTTTGGTGATACTTCTTTTCATATCCTTTTTTAGGAAATAATGTTCCACAAAATGTAGTAGTGAAAAGAAATTGAATAGTTATTTAAATCATGCATGTGCAATATTCTGTGAACAATGCCATGTTATAAAATAATCTTTTCCAATGGAAATTTTTTACCAAATATTGTTAATGTTTAAGCAATTTAATTTTTTTTTATTTTTTTGGTTCTTTAACCAAAAGTTCCCTTAATTTGAAACTAGTTAACACAATAATGAGTCTTAAACAACGCTTAAACGAAAGAATCCGAAATCTTAATATTAAGACAAATAGAGAGAAAATAGAGTCCTCGATAAAAAGAAAAATGAAGTTCCAATTGTGACTCCTAAACTCAATATACATACATGTTCTACAATTTCAACATGATATTACAACAAAAAATAATTAAAACGGATAAAATTTTTCTGCAGATTTACAAGAAAAATCACCCTTCCTCCCTCTGCAACACATTGCACTCTCACAAAACGGACCCGTGTTAAAGAAAAACACCACCTCTCCAGCCAAACTTTCAGTATCCGAATACCTGACTATGTTTTCCAAACACAGAAGAGCTTCTTCCAATGATGTCAATGGTGCCACAAAACATCATAAACAGACTCTTTCCCCTATAGCCCAACCCATTTTACCCATCTGAAAATTCTACCAACTCTGAATGGCAACTCATAGTCTTTGGCTACAGCAGGCTCTCTCCTAGCAGCCTCGCGTTCAGACCAGGTGTATACTCCTCGTTCCTGTTGGTTACCTGGTACTGTGTTATCGAGTATAACAGCCACTAAGAATGCAATCACCATGTGGAGCGACAACAACGTATTCAGAACGTAATTAATCTGCCATGTAAGATAGAAAGAAATCATGATACAAACAATTTTTAGCCCATGATCAGACCATACCCTCAGCTTATTAAAACAGAATGTATCTGATTCCAGATTATACTATTTCTTTCTGAAGAGGTTCCAGGTTATAGTTCTGACTCAAATTCCTCGTCCAATTACTGCCATACATTTACATGAAACCATAACCACAATGTATCTGATTCAGATTATACTATTTCTTTCTGAAGAGGTTACAGGTTATAATTCGGACTCAAATTGCTCGTCCAATTACTGCCATACATTTACATGAAACCATAACCACAATTTGATTGCCCGAGTAGTAGAATATGATCTAATATCTTGCGGACAAATTTCTACAAGTATTGTGGGCTTTGGGGTGGTTATTGGTATTGGTTATAGGAACAAGAACAAGACGAAATTTGTGCATGATTTGGAAAAATATCTAATCTTTGCTTGACAATCAAGGTGAAGACTTATTGGTTATACACCAAGGGAGTATTTCCAATATCTAAAAGAAGGTGATTATGGGATTCTCATTCTCTAAAATTAGAGCAAAAATTAACCTAAGCGACCAATTATAAAGCAAAATAAATGAGCAAGTTGCATGGGGAATATTCTGCTGTCATTTGGCAAATAATAGCAACATAAACTGTTCAAAGAGCAGATCATTTATCTACTAAACATGTAAAACGATAAAGTTTTAGTAGAAAACAGCAAGTAAATAAGTTAATCCAGGAAACACCATTGTACTCACCCCTTGAGAATTAGTTCTGATGGGTCCGTGAGAAGCTACAACATACGGCTGAAAGTAACTAGGAACAGATAAGTTTGTGTTCGGAGAGAAACCATATTGCTGAGAATAAGCTGGGATTGACAAGGAGAAGAACAAAGCGAGGCCGACGATGATGATGTTTCTCGAACTCCCAGCCTCACTGTAACGTAAATTTGATAAACCGAGTGCAGTAAGCATAGCCCACATAAAGCACAAAAGAGCTGCAACCATGACTTCGGGTATTGACGCAATAAAACCCCCAACTTTACCTGGTAACAAGAGAGCAACAATGAAAATCATCACTTAAAATATCTCCATTACTACTACTAGTGACCAATTTGATACTGTACTCAGGTCTAGTATGCCTTTGGTGTATATATAAAGAACTCCGAACTCCGAATGACCGTGGTTTGTCATCTAAATTTCATTATATCATAGTTGCTTTAGCCATCTCTACATTGAAAGAAATTCCCCCAAAAAACTCAAGATTTTCTCAATTTTCATTCATCGGGAATAAAGTTTGATGTACAGCCACCAAATAGCTAAAACTACCTGTGTATATAATAAATTAAATGGAAGATCTTTACTAATATATACCGACTAATAAGAAAATTTTAAGCAGTGGAATACAGGCCCCGTGAAAGGTTTATAAATGAACTAATTATAAAATACATACCAATAAGGGATAGGACGATCAATACACATGCACCCAATTCAACTGCTCTACGACTCCCGATTTTTGTAACAGCAATGGTGTGCACATTCTCAGTCAGAGTAGTCGAGCCTGTTCCCATACCCCAAATACCAGCCAATATACTACAGAGACCTTCAAGCCCAATTCCTCGACTTACAACGCCAGCTGTCGGAGGTCTTGATGCCACCAATAATGACGAGGCATGATAGGAACCAACCTACAATTTATGAAAGAAAAATATACCAAGAGCTCATAAAAAGAATAAATGATACAAACAGGAGCACAGAATTAAGTA
This sequence comes from Dorcoceras hygrometricum, assembly GCA_001598015.1. Classification (NCBI taxonomy): domain Eukaryota; kingdom Viridiplantae; phylum Streptophyta; class Magnoliopsida; order Lamiales; family Gesneriaceae; genus Dorcoceras; species Dorcoceras hygrometricum. Next base: position 447,058 of record KV011870.1, read on the forward strand.
TAACCATATGGGTAACAAAATTCTTTGATGAGCACAATTCTAGTCACAAAAGGAAATTCTTGTCAAACTATATAGCAAGAAAGTTTACTTGTTTCCTTTTAAGGGTGTGATGAAGCATTCTTGCAGAGAAGACTTAAAAAGGGGAGCAAGTGCAATTTGTTGAAGCAGACACCAAACAATTCAACTTGTGTAAGTGGTTTTGTAACACTATTCAGTAAAACATTTTTAATTCAATTAATAATCATATTTTTTTGGTAACTCCAGTCTGTATGCTCATGCTTTTTAATATTAATATATAGCTATTGAGATTCCTTTTAATATATCATGTGAAATGGGATAGTGCAACATTTCATGATAACGAAATTTCATGTTTAAGCAATCACAATCTCTAAATCTGTTGTCGGTCGGGAATCAATCAAATACGAGGGATCTTCACTTGCTCTGTGAAACTAGAATTCATCATATGCTGTTTTGAAATTTATCAGTATTGGAGTGGAAACTCACCGAATCCACAGATGCAATTATGGAGACCACACACATTACAAGAGCCATTTTCCATTGAAAAACAGGCATCCCCCATTGTAATGGATACGGAAATCTAAACCATGGTGAAGATCTCAACGCATGAGACGTGTCAACCCGACACTGCTTCATCCTTAAGACATCCTTCCGACAAAGATCAGACACTATATTTGCGGCTGGAATGTTTGCATCACAACCATGATAGCTGTACACTCCAGCCTCGGTAAGAAGGAAAGCAATAGCCCATGTGATAACCAGACCTAGCGGAACCTATGTATGTACAAAAGGAAAAATAACTACAAAAAGATATGGTAACTAATGTTCATAAAAATAGTAAATTGTAGATTAGAAAGCATAACCTACTGCATAAATCAGGAACACGCGATGACCCAAAACTGATATCTTCCGAAGGTACTACAGAATAGGCATTGAAAAGAAAAATCAGTATAACATACTTCCAAGCACATAAAACAAACCGATTCTTCTCCAATTTAAATTGGTCATCGAACTTACAAGTGAAAAAACAATAACCAACAATATCTGCACCAAGCCAATTTCAATACATATACCAACTCGAGGGAAACCAAAGCTGAAGAAAGAAAGTCCAACAGCAGCAATAGTAGGGGACACCACTACCGGGTTGATCAACCTATAAGGGTGCCGAAAGTTCAGAGGATATTAGTTACCAAAACTTTTAGTCAAAATTAGTGAGAAAGAACACTAGGCTTCAACATCAGGCGAGAAGGATCTGTAGCTAATCTGGGTTCATTAAAGTATGACCCATTAGCAAAAATATGTGAACTTCTTGAGAGAAGTTGCTGGACGAGATCATCATTTTAAGCAGGATGAGAAGAAAAATGCGGAAACTAACTTATCAATTAAGAAATCCTAGGACTATAAGAATATAATACAATAATAAACCGTAACCTGATATAACTTTATCTACAAATCAATCAGCGACAAAAAGAAAGTGAGGGAGTAGCTTATACCTTACAATCAACGACATGAGGCCACTGTATCCGAGGAATGCTTGGAAAGCTGATCCTATAATTATAGCACCCTGTAGCTCTTTCATAATATGCTTGAAATTCTGCAATTTTTCAAGAAAAATCTTACTACAAGAAACTCCGTCATGGAAACTCTGATATGGAAATTACACAAAAAGAAAAAAGAAAGAAAACTGGGATCACAAAATCATGCCAGAAACATACATTTCCACTCAATCCCAAAAACTCAGGAGAATTAATTATTGCAAGTGCCGGAGCAAGATAAACAAATGAAGGACCCTGTATTAGGGGAAGTCTCGACCCTAATGATGTATGCATAAGAGTCGTCACTCCAGACATGAAGAGCACGGTGGAGACCACATTGCCAGTATCTTCCTACAAGATGCTTCGATTATTATAACTTGTTCTGCACAAGAAAATGAAAACAAACACTTTCGTGTTGAATTAAAAATGAATTAAAAGCGCTCACATAGGTGCCGCCCATTGCCGGAACTATTACGAGCGGGACTAGTACCAGTGATCCCAACATTGAAAGATAATGTTGAAAGCCATAGAGACCAATAGGAACTGCGACAAAATCATCAATGAATCCATTGTATCAAAACCATCCCAACTTTCTTAATGAGTGTTGAATAATTGAGATTACATAAAGATTAAATCAGCTAAGAATAAAATAAAAATTCCATTCAACAATACACAAAATAGAAATTAAACAAGAAAGTAGATATGTAAGAATTCAACTCTTTCGTAGTTTATAAAAGTAAATAATATGCCTGTCAATCCTTCTCGCGGAAGTATGATTTAGAATCTATAGGCAACCTTTGATCATAAATGGAGAGGCCATACATCACATTGGTTTATAGGTGTCTTTTTAAAATCAGGAAAAGCTTGATAAGTTGATTCAATTAATGCTTCTCGTCCTAGCTGTACATTCGGAGTCATTACCGGAGAGAAAAAAAGAGATTATAATTATCGTTATAGTGGGTTTATTAATTTACATGTAATCATGCTATCCCTCTGAATAAACTTCAGATAACAAAATTTCACCCGTTTCAGAAGAAATTGGAACAGTAAAGTACTACATTGGAAAATATTTCATTATACTAATGATTTCCCGAGTACCCCAAACTGTCACAATCAAAATCCAAAGCAATTCTCACCAAGGCCAGGGGTATCTCTTAGCTCATACTTCATATGTGAATGCCGGGTCCCAAATCCATCATCATCCACCACAGACTGCGGCAGCACATCCACCATATCGGCGGCCGCGGCCTCCTCATTCCTCTCAGCCCTTCGACTCCCGTCTACAGCCGCATTCCTCCCCCCATCTGAATCCCTACGCTTCCTGACTGGAGGCGCTTTGTCCTTATCCTTATCCGTTTCCTTCTCCTTATTCTTACCTTCAGACTGCTTCGGAACAACAGCCGATTCACCATTAGAAGTAGGTCCGGGTCTCGGGCAACCCGCTTCAAGATCAATGTTACTTTCCACCTGCCTAATCTTATCCTTCTGCACCTGCGCGGGCGTCGCCGAAGCGGTTATTTGACCTGAATCAGTAGAATTTGTCTCGCCCGAAAATCTCGGGCGAAACCCAGTTCGTTTAGCCCAAGACGAAGGCGGCATTGACTCAGATTCCGGTGTAGGTGGCCATTTACTTGGTCTTGGATTCCTACTCGGGTCGGAGCTCGCCATCAACTGATGAAAACAACCAAAGATTGCATAGAAACAGCCGCAAGCAGCACTACGAGCTGAAGATAGTCAGAAAATACGAGTGTTGAGTGGAATGTGGTGACAGATCTGAGCTGATTGTTAGGGTTTTTGGAGTTTTTTAGAGAGAAAAGCGAGAGTGGGAAAAGATCTGAGCTTCAGTGTGTGTAGGTACAGTTAGCCAGGACACAAGAGAGAGATGTGGATTATACGGAGGGCCGCGCTTAATCCAACTGTGCTTGTAATTATAAGATGATGTAATAACGATCCCAAAATTTTTTTTAAGAAAATTGCTGAAAATTTATCTTATCATAACTTAACTTACTAATTAAATTTCAGCTTTCACTTCCATCAAAATATTTTCAAAAATTACTCAAAATAATCATTAACCTTTTATATCTTTATTTCAATTTATAAAAAACACCGAGCCACTACTACGTGACGTATGAGCCCGAAGCGCAGCTCTCTGTAGGGGATGATACATCTCCTCAGGCGAAGGTTGTGCTTTGAGTTAGCAAAGTTAAAGGTACCTTTTGATGGGATCGTCCTAAGCCAAATGCATAGAGCGAGCGGTCAAAATGGTATCAGAACCTAACTTCTAGGAGGAGATATTATAAAAAATTATGGATCCGAACCTATATTCGAGATTTATTCTTTTCAGAATTTATTCCAATATTTGAGGAACAAACCAAGGTTAGACAACAATAGCATCTGAAGATGAAGGAGGTTCAACAAGTACAAAAAAATTATTCAAATTACTAATTTCTTAAAAATAGTGCTAGATTCCTGAAAGATCTCGGGAGTTCACCTCAACAAATTGAAGAAATCCTTAAAAAAAACAAGAAATTTTTTTACACCTTAAGGGAAATCCAAACAAAGGTCTAGAATTTAGAACATTTACCTAGTTTCAGTAACAAGACTCCGTGGAGGAAGGTTACCACCATCCTTTGGCACAGAACCCTTATTATATCAAAAAGGGAAAATTGAAGTGGTACAAAAATCTTTAATCAATGAGGAGAAATGATCAATCTTATTAACAATATCTCGGGAAGATAAAATACCTTGATGTCAAGTTTAGAAATGATTGGTCTCGATGATCCACAAGACAATGCAGAATCTTTTGCGAATCTGAAGGTCGTGGATTTAAAAATGAACACAATAGTGGTTGATCAACCCATTGTTTCATGGATTACTCCCCATGAACCACAATGATCTAACGTGGGATCCTATGATGAAAACATGGGAGAAACCCATTATGATTTTTGGGTTGGAAGAGAATCTCATCCAGCATAAACACAGTCAAGAAGGAGACGAATATCACTCGACCAAACACCATATGAAAAGACTGTCCTAGAACCAATACATTGATATGGAGTTATTCTTAACCTTGATATACTAGATTGTAAGAACAGAGAAGATCTCATTGATGATTGGACATCAGCTATGAGAATTACAGCAGGAACGCTGGATCTCAATAAAGAAGTATTCATTAAATTATTGTAAATGAGTTTGATGAGATCAATTAAAATCTCATGGGATATCACTTGGCAGAAACAAAACGATTCAATCCTAGATGGAGAATCTCTTAGCGAGATCGCAGGAAGAATGACTACCCTTTTAAAGCACAATTTATAGGGGTGGACTATTTTAATAACCAAGACACAGAGAAAAAGAAAAGATGCACATATGCTCTGTAAAGTCTTGAATTACACGACATCTGTCTAGTAGATGAATACATCATGTTATTCACTAAATACAGATGGAATTCGGGAGTAAGAAAAAATATTGCAATGCAACTTTTCTTAGCAAAGATGTCGAGTCCCTGAAGGGAAATGTTAATAAGAGAATATATTCCAAGGAACCTAGATACTTTGGCAAGAAGGGCCTCATGTCTCAAATGAAAACTGGCGGAATGGTGTCATCAGGCATCATTACAAAAGAATTACAAGAGATTAAAGGGAATTAACAAACGAACCCCTTTTTGTTGTAAAGAAAATGATCTTCCAACAATTGCTAGAAGTAGGTCGTATAGGCAGAAGAAAAGGAGTCGATTCTTTGTTCTCGAGAATTCACCGCTCGTCCTAATGCATAGATATCATATGCTATCTGAAGAGAAATAGTATGACAAATCTCTGGCCAAAGTACTAGACGTACTTTAGATAAATGGGTTTACCTAGTATCACATGTGATGTCGCTATTTGATCTCCAAGAGGTATTGTATGACTATCAAATCTATAACGACTCTTGATTTACCAATGGTTGTTGATTTGATTTGGATATTTGAGTTGAAGGGACCGTACTATATGCTAACCATGACCAACTGATTCTTGCAGGCATTATTAGTGATTCTTAGAAAAATCATGGGGCGATCTCGCTAGACGATTTAGCTAGCTATATCCCTGAACCTTGAGGGTTACACAAGTATTTGTTTCCTGATTCCCGTACGGATATTAAACTCAACGTTTTCAGTACGATGGAAGGATTTGGAGTACGACCCCCAAAATCGGTGGTAGGAGTGGAACTGCTATATTTATAGTTATTGTTCCAAAAATTTTGTTTTGCATCATTATGATCAGTTTTGTGTATTGAGCGCATAGACGATATCTGATCGTTTATCGAGATTATGATGGCATCACAACGATGTACTTGAAGCTGATGTGCGAAAGGCTTGGGCTTGCCAATGCCCATCTAGAAAAGTTGAGCCCATGAAATTATTTACAAATAAATGGCATGGGGAAAATTATGTCATAACTAGAGAAAATTGTTCTCAATCCAAAAACCTAACCCTAGCACAAGCCTCCACCCTACACCATCTCCCTCCATGGCCGCTTGTCATCGCCACCCAGCACTACCGCACCTTACCGTGTGCGGTTCCTTGTGGTCTATTCATTCGTGAATATTCGGTGTACTTTCTAGTGCAAGACAGTGAAGGAGTTGGGAAACCGATCACGGATCGGATCTGTAGTCGATCAGAGTTCAACCGTTGAAGGACCATATCCAATTAAAGACTGGTCGGAGTCGGGTGTAAAGTCACAAAAGGTAATAATCCAAAACATCCTATGCATGGTTTTAATTATTGATTACCTGTTTGATTATGTATGTGCGTCCCCGATCGTTGCGATCGGTTCACGGTGGATCAAAATTTTTAAATCTTTCGTTGTCTGTCGGGGGCATGATCCGAATCCGTCAAGCGCCAACAGTGGTATCAGAGCTTCAGGATTAGATCAATCATATGTAAAAATTTGTTAAAAAATTGCATCAAAAACCTCGTTTCAAAATAAAAAAAATCATTGTGGCGTGCGTTTGCACACAGGTAGAGGCCGTGCTATGCTGTCGTGCTGTGCACACTGTGTTGCACGCGGGGGGCAGCGCCATTATGGTGTTGCCCAACCTCTTTTGACGGTGGTGCCCAGATGGCGCTGCTGTTTCCCTAGGGCACTGCCTAGGACTATCCGGGACAAAGCACTGTAGCAGCCGAGCATCAAGCTGGAACAAAGCATTGATAGCAGATTGATTGAGAGCATATAGCAGTGCAGATTGAGGAGTAGTCCAAGTTGGAACAGTAAGGGGACACCCGAGCTGGTCCAACAGAGGATGTCCAAAGCTGGAACAGCGAGGGGACGCCCGAACTGGTACAATATAGGATATCCAAGCTAGAACAGTAAGGGGACGCCCAAGCTGATCTAGCAGAGGACAAATTAGCTAGTATAGTGAGGGGACGCCCGAGCTGGCCCAGCAAAGGACAACCAGATCGCAGAGAACACCCAAGCTGGTTCACCAGCTTGGAAAAAGAGCAGTTTTAGAGCAGATAAGATCAAGAGAAACTTAATGGAGAAGCGACCAGCTCAGTGAAAAACCAGCTCAGTCGAACAAAGCAGTTTGAACACAAGTATTGTGGAGATTGCATTGTATTAGTTCGAACTGGTTTGATTCGTCTGGTCCACATCAAGTACACAATTCTCGTATTCAAAGTCAGCAAAGGCTGCAACATTAAATGTGGACAAAGCTCAAAGTCATAAAGCCTGCAGACGCATTAAATGTGAAAGGACACAGTACAACCGTGCCAGAACCTTTTCAGAAGACTTATCAACGGCTGGAAAGATGTGTCCAACGGGAAAAATCTGCACAGGGCTATTTATATGAAGAAGATGATGTGCAGTATAGTGGGTGAGCAAGGAAGATCAAAAAAGAGAGAGAAGTGTTGTGCTAATACAAAACAGAAGAACAGAAGAAAGCACATCCATGGGAAGATAACAGATAACCAGCTCGGATAGGAGCACTTTCCAGTATGTGAGATTTTATCTTTGAAAGACTAAGTGTACACTGTAATCTCACACACAATTCATTCATACATTCGAGAGTTAACGAAAACAGACATTGAGTTAATCAAATACAAAACTCTCCATTGTAGTCTTTGGATAGAGACGTTAAATAAGTCTAGTTGTCTTTCGCACTGAAACAGTAAAGAAGTGTGTGTAGCCTTTCTCACTGAGGCATTAAAGAAGTTTTGTTAGACACTCAGCTTGCGGGCTTAGTGTGCAGTGGTGTGGCTAGGAGTTCTTGCGGATTAAGGCCATCGAAGTGGGTTGTAGCATAGGGACGGTGCAATCAAAGTCTTCTAGTGGAATCCTTCCCGATGCGGAAGAAGGGGAGACGTGGGAGAGTTTGCTCCGAACTTCCATGAACAAATCTCAACGTATTTCCTTCACTGCTTTCCGCATTCATACATACGCATTGCATGTCTGTTTACTATGCATAAAACTGTTTAAAGAGCTTTCGATTATAAGAGTTCAGTTTGAGTTGTTTTCGCATGATTTTAACTCATAACTCAATCTGTATCTCGGTGAACTTTAATTCAAGAACATTAAGGTACTGCAGCTTAAGAATTTATATAACAGATGCAAGCTCTTTTATTGAGCTGGTAAGAATTACCAGGTAGAACCAGTCTCATGCACTGCGTTGGTCTAGCGCTAAGCTGGTTCTGCATATACGGGATCCGGTTCCCTGTTGCGTGCTGGTTTTCGAAACAGTTAAAATTTCAAAATGCACGTAACTGGCGGGGTTGGTACTTGGGCTATGTGAGAGCCTACGTGAGTGTGTAGAGCTCATGAACAACCCCACTTTTTCGATCCTAACAATTGGTATCAGAGCAGGTTTTTCTTGAAAGAGCATTTTAAATTGAAATTTTTTTTTAAAGTTTTTAAAATGACTTAAGCTCTGATAGTTTCTCTGTGCTACAAAATCGTTTTAAGAGTTTTGAAAACTCATTTTATATGGATAGGGGCAAGAATGTTTATTGAATTGCAGAACGATTTCTCGAAAGGAAAGAGCGGCAACATCTCTTCTGACGAGCTGACAGATTGCGCGAGATCTGTGGACGCCAAGATCTCTATGGCGGAGCGAGGCTAAGCCTTAGGGAAAAATGGAAGATATTCTGTAAATTGAATCTTCTATTGCTCCTTTGATCCTTATAAATGAGAAACTTTTGAGTAGCATAGACTATGTTTTCAAAATCTCATGCACTTGCTTTTACAAAATGTCATCCCTCGAAAAATGCTTTCGTCTTCAAAATAAAATAACCCCATGCTCTGTTGAGGGAGAGTTTTGTTTTAAAAATGAGAGGTGACTTTATTTCCAAACTTTTTTGGTTTCCACAAAAAGGGGGAGAAAAATATTTTCAAGCATAAACATATGTGCATATGTTTATTCAGATTTTGTATAAATCAAAATTAAGATTCTGATCTATAAACAAAGATCCAACAGTCTATCTCCTAAACTGTTATCATCTCAGACTGCTGCACTGGACTGATTCACGCTACAGCAGCATGAGCTCAGCTCACAAACTCAGTGCGACACTCAACAGTCAGCTTCCACCCGATCTGGTCCAACTCACATACTACACAACAAGCTTCTAAGCTGAATCTCTCACACTATGCGTCCGGCGCATGCTAAACTGAAACAGATCCACAGCAAACACAAATCATCTTACACTTCTAGGATTAGCGCAGGTCGTTCAAACAGCTCGCACCAGTTCTGGTCTAATGTAGCACAAACCATGGGATCAGCTTGCGTCCGAGCTGATCCACCTCAACCGATACTCTCTAAGCTGAAATAACCTCAATTAGTTAACCACTAATTCTGGACTGATTAAGACAATAACTAGCTTGGCTAATCACAGTCCTCACATTCTCTCCACCTTAAAAGATATCATCCTCGAAATCAAACGCAACAGTCCACACCAACATAACGGATCATAACACAGACTGAAAATCGACTAAACACCAACAACAACCAGGGAAGAAAATCAATACTCAAAGGTGAGACTAATCTTGTCTCATCTAGGCTGCCACTACACAGGTAGCCTTTCTCTCTATCAAGATCGATACACTGCGCCATAACCCAAGGTATGGTTTTACTCTCAATCATTTCTCCCTTCTGTCTAGAATTCTTACTGGATAAACAAAGAAGCTCAGGGTCTGGTCCAGCTCAACTCCATCAGTAACACATGGAAGGATTTGGCTCAAAATTCCTCAGCATAGACACATGACACTCATCATGCATCGACGACAACTCAGCCGGCAGCTGAAATCTGCACGCCAAATATCCAATCCGCTTGATAATCTCATACAGACCGATTAATCTAGCTAACTTACCCTACAATTCGCATCTCAACACTCTCAAGAAGGAGAAATTCGCAGAACACATGATCTTATACTCAAAACTCAACGCTACAGCTCGCAGAATTCCTCTAAAATCTCCATGTTCCACTCAGATTGGCCATCTAACAGGGGTGATATGCTGCTCTCATGCCAATCTAAACCCCAAAACTGCCCGCAAGCTCTTCTACATAGGGAAGTAAACTGAGAACCTTTGTCGAACACTATTGACACCGGCATACCATGCAAAAATCATCGCAAGGTCGTTGTACAACCTCATCATCTTCTACACAAAATCTGCTACACCAAAGGAACGTAGTACGGATTGACTTAAAAGTCGATCACTATTACCCAAAATCGCTTCACAATCTAGACCCGACATGGTAAAAGGGTCACTAACTCCATAATCAAGTGCTTCCAATACCACTGGGTTACTTGAAGATGCAAAAACAAAGGAGCACCCCGGAAAATCTCTCGATCCTAAAGGTACAACCAACATGGGGATAAAGACAAGCACACTCTAGGCTGACTCCAATCCAGCTAAGCTCGCTATATAGCACATCCCACATTGATCGGCAGGGGAAATTGATCAGCAAATTCCAAGCTGCTTCTCAGCTCAAAACGTCCAGCTAAACTCAAAGCTGAAATCTCAACTCAACACAAACCACAATGACACGCTACCAAATCCGATAGCGCTACTCAGCTCACGAGTGGCTTAAGAGCAGCTCGCACGACTCACGTCCGAAGATCCCGTCTAAGTTGATCCATCTTACTTCGACTCCAAGGCCTCACATGTTGCACAAATCAGCTCAACACTAGTTCCTGATGGATAGACTCATATCCACTTCTCCGAGCAAAATTCACTATCTTATTGGGTATGCAGCATCATCGGCCTAGCTAACGTTGAAATTCCCTCAATTTAGCAGGTTCATAACTGCAAGGAACTCTAGAAGGCGGGCACTTTCCTAGCACCAACTCAAAGCTGGAGTCCATCTCTCACCCTGAAGGAAAATCTAGAAACTTCATCGGGAAGGCGTCAAGGAACTATCGAATATTGGGGATGTCACCAACACCTTCTCCTCAAATCTTCCACACCATTCAGCACTATCTCACGGGACAATCCAACTCACACAGACAGTACTTATCAATAAACACCACATCACATAAACAAGGTGGGGTAGAAATCAACACACCAACACAAACAGATCAAATGCAAACAGGTGTGATGCTCTCAAACTGCTAACAGCTTAGAGCTGTTACACTACCAACTCACCCTAGAGAGATTATCTCACACGATCTCAGCACAGGCTAAACCGCAGTCGCCACCAGACAGTTCGTGCAACCTTATGTTAGATCGCACCATTAAATTCAGCTCAAGATGATCTATCTAGCTTATGACTACCAAACAGCCCGCAACAGTCTCAGATCGCAGCACCTAAGCTTGGAACAGCTCGCAACAGTCAGCACAGCTCGCGACCTTAGATCAGCTCAGTGCATTCAGCTCAGCTTACGCTCTCCAGAACGGTATGTGCTACGATAGCTCAGCTTACTCCGGTCAGCTCAGCACACACCGACCAGCTCAGGTCGCACACATCCATAACATATCACAGCCTCAGATCAGCGCAAATCATCTAGCTCCAATCGCATACTCTCTTCTCATCTAACAGTGGATAGATCAGCTTGGAGTACTTCACTCAGGTCAGTTTGCGATGTTCTAAGAAGCTTTCTAAGTTTCCAACAGTTCGCAACGCTTCCAGATCAGCTCACGCACCCAAATCTCAAGGTACGTACTCAAACCAGCTCACGATGGTCAACCCAGCTCGTGACATAGCGTAACACCCAAAACTGAATCCAGCTTACGTCTATCTCCTAAACTGCTATCATCTCAGACCGCTGCACTGGACTAGTTCACGCTACCGCAACATGAGCTCGCCTCACAAACTCCGCACGACACTCAACTGTCAGCTGCACCCGATCTGGTCCAGCTCACATACTACACAACAAGCTTCTAAGCTGAATCTCTCACACTATGCGTCCAACACATGCTAAACTGAAACAGATCCGCAGCAAACTCAAAATCAGCTTACACTTCTAGGATTAGCACAGGTCGCTTAAACATCTCGCACCAGTGTTGGTCTAATGTAGCACGAACCATGGGATCAGCTTGCGTCCGAGCTTAACCACCTCAATCGATACTCTCTTAGCTAAAATAACCTCGATTAGTTAACCACTAATCTAGACTGATTAAGTCACTAATTAGCTTGGCTAATAACAGTCCTCACAAAACAGATGTTCATGTACTCGTATTTTCCAATCATCATAATCTTCCTTTGATAACATTGGGATCTTGTTGTATGATGCCATTATAAAAGAATGAGATTTAAAAGGTTTTTGTTCAAGGATTGAGTAAACTCAACTCTGATACCACTTCTTAGGATCGAAAAATACAGTAAAGAGTTTGGAAGGTGGGTTGAATAAACTCTTTAAAATATTTTTGTGTTTTAAAATATTTTAAGATCGGTTAAGTTACCAACTAATGTTAGAGTAGATGCCCAACTAGCCAACTTGTGGCGTGTGGGTTTATAGATTCTTGTATGAAATGATCTTTATATATGATATTCGCATTTTTTCATGGCGTTCTTTATTTTCATTATGACTATAATGTTAACAATAGTATTGGATAAAGACCTAGAATGCACCATAGTGTATGTTAGATGTGATAGTGGGTATGACGGCTATCATGAAACACATCTAATAGTCACTGTGCATTCTGAATATGTTCCTAGTCGATTGGGCCGTCAAAATGAGGATAAGGCTGCCTGAGATTGAGACTAGTATCTGCGATGCGAAGTACGTGTTTCATTGGTAGGGAACATTGTGATGTTCTGAGCATGCAGATAGATAGTGACCTGGTGATCTATCGAACTACCCTCGTTCGGACTTTCCAAATGGTTACCATTTGTCGAGTGGATATATCCGAGGTCTTGGTTGTACTGATTAGTCCTCACGACTCGAAACATCATTGAGACTCTACATGATAGGCGTCTCACTTTGACCCGTTTGCCGACTCACTTGGGATCATTAGGCGGCGGGATTGGGTGAGATCCCGATGCGTGTAGGAGTCGATGCTTCGTTGTCGAGGATTCACCACTCGCTCTCATGCGTGGATATCCTATGATATCTGAGGGGATAATGGTGTATAAATCTCTGGCCAGAGTACTAGAAGTGTTTTGGGTAAATGGGTTTACCTAGTTACACTCGTGATGTCACTATTCGATCTCCAAGATGTATGCATAGCTATCGGATCTCTAGCGACTCTCGATTTACCAATGGTCGTTGATCTGATCGGTATATATGTGTTGAAAGAACCGTACTGTACGCTAACCACGACCAACTGGTTCTTGCAGGCACTATCAGTGATACCTAGGGGATCATGGGGCGATGTTGCTAGGCGCTTTACCATGATCCGTTGGGCAAGTCCGGAATTATGATTTCGGAGCCACAATGGTTGTGGGCCCACGGCTAGCTGTATCCCTGAACCATTGAGGGTCACACAAGTACCGGATTCATGGTTCCCGCACGGAAACTGAGCTCAATGTGTTGATCATAAGAAGAGGATTTTAGGGAGTGCGACTTCCTAAAAGTCAACATGGGTCAAATTGCGATTTCCCGCTGTTGAGGGGCAAAACTGTCATTTTGGAATAGGTATCTGAAAAATTGTTTTTCGCATCATAATGTTCAGTTTTAGAAACTGAGTCGATCGGTCCGATCTGATCGCCGATCGAAGTTATGATGGAACCGTGGTGATTTAAATGAACCGAATGTTCATATAGGACTTGGGCCTGACCCAAGTCCAATGGGCCGGTTCAAGCCCATCTACCATCTTTATTAATTAAATTGGTTAGGGATTAATCATTACACAACACACAACTTAACCTAGTCTCCAACTCCTTGAAGTCGGCCGCCCCTCCCCTCTCCACAAACCTCACGGCCACGCGCCTCCGTCGCGCCACCACGCGCCGCCGCCCCGTTGATCGGACTTGCTCCGAAATGTTCATATAGGACTTGGGCCTGACCCAAGTCCAATGGGCCGGTTCAAGCCCATCTACCATCTTTATTAATTAAATTGGTTAGGTCTTAATCATTACACAACACACAACTTAACCTAGTCTCCAACTCCTTGAAGTCGGCCGCCCCTCCCCTCTCCACAAACCTCACGGCCACGCGCCTCCGTCGCGCCACCACGTGCCGCCGCCCCGTTGATCGGACTTGCTCCGGTCGTCGTGCTGAGGTGATTCCGTCCGCGTAAAATCCGTCATATCTTCTAGTGCGGATTGACGGAGGAAGATCGATTCCGGTCGTGGACCGGATTGGAGGATCTAGCGCTGCCTACAGTTTGAAGTGCCGGTTTCCTCGTGAAACTGGTCGG
>KV011870.1:488089-510130 GCA_001598015.1 Dorcoceras hygrometricum
GACTACCGGATTCGAGTGTCTACCACCGAGCTGTGATGGGCTGACGGGCCCCGATGATCCCGGACCGATGATTTCCCGGTTGATAGACCGTGGTATAGAGGCTTGATTTGAGTTGCCAGTTGATAGACTGGTCTAGCTATCCGATTTTTTGATAGCCCTCATGCATTCATAGCATTGATTTGTAGCATGTTGCATGTTTATCTGCTTTGATAGCTCTTCGTACTGAGGCTTGACCTCGTACTTGTTTCCTGCTTTTGTTTTGTTTGGGTCTGTGTTGCCCATTTGTAGGAGCATTAGGTAATCAAGCTGGACCGAGTGGAAGTTCAGCTGGTCGATCCCCGCGTCCCTGAGTTCCAGTCTATATATGATATGTATTGAACCGGGGGATGCCCCGTGTTATCATGTATTGGGGATTTATATTTTGTTGGTATACTTGTTGTGTTGGAGTTTGAGTCAACTCGTATTTTATTATCGCTATTTTGAATGTATGATTTGAAGTTCAGGCCCATTGTATTTCGAAAAATTTTTAAGCCCTGATTTTAAGCTTCCGTGTTTATGCGTTTATTATGTGTTAATTGTTAGTAATTAGCACGGGGCCTGAAAAAAACTGTCATTTTGGACTTGGTATCTGAAAAATTGTTTTTCGCATCATAATGTTCAGTTTTGGAAACTGAGTCGATCGGTCCGATCTGATCGTCTATCGGAGTTATGATGGACCCGTGGTGATTTAAATGAACCGAATGTTCATATAGGACTTGGGCCTAACCCAAGTCCAATGGGCCGGTTCAAGCCCATCTACCATCTTTATTAATTAAATTGGTTAGGGCTTAATCATTACACAACACACAACTTAACCTAGTCTCCAACTCCTTGAAGTCGGCCGCCCCTCCCCTCTCCACAAACCTCCGTTGCGCCACCACGCGCCACCGCCCCGTTGATCGGACTTGCTCCGGTCGTCGTGCTGAGGTGATTCCGTCCGCGTAAAATCCGTCATATCTTCTAGTGCGTATTGATGGAGGAAGATCGATTCCGGTCATGGACCGGATTGGAGGATCTACCGTCGCCTACAGTTTGAAGTGCCGGTTTCCTCGTGAAACTGGTCGGAGCCAGGCGCCTAGACGCCAACAAGGTAACAATCAAAGAACCCCCTATGAATGGTTTGTTGATTTGTATTAATGTATTGAACACTTTCCGGGCAAAATTTTTGTTCTTCCGCTGCGCCCCGGGAAGTGGGATCCGGATCCGCCACCGCCAATCCCAACAACTAATTCTACAACTCAATCTAATATGTTATCTTGAGAAATAAAAGAATTTATGAGGAAATAGCTCAATCGAACAACGAACGCAAGAATGCAAATACAATGCTAAAGCTTAAATCAGATCGAGAGTAGGAATTTTTTTTATGGAATTCCGAAGAAATGCTTCTACGTCTCATTTTCTTCCAATTAAGGAAGGATTCCACTATAATATTTGATAAGAATACAGTTTATCCTAATCTGATCAGTCAGGCCGCACCTGAGCTGAACTCCTAGTCTCTCAATTCACAACAGCTCACACGCATAGCATGTCGAGCTACCTCCTTTGTTGGTCGTATGTCGTGGTTGAACTCCTACTTTGTTGTATCCTGTTGGCTGTTTGCTGCTATTGAATTGTCAGTACCAGGAAGCTTGCTGTTAATATCGAGGACGAGCGGCTAGATACCGTGCTCCTCTTCTCCCTGCTGTTGGTTGGTTTGCCGCTATGAGACGAGTGGATAGCTACCACGCTCTCATGAGCTTGGGCACCAGCGGGTTGAGCTGTTCGGTTCATGCTTCCGATACTATGTGTTGAGATGAGTGGATAGCTACCACACTCTCACATGCTCCATGGCTACTACTGTTTGTTACCTCCGGCTGTTAAGCTGTTTCTGTGAACCTTGTATTCACAGCTATCGAGCGTTCCTACGAGCATTGTATCTCAGCTGTTGCGTAGTTCTTTGAGCCCTAATGATTCCTTGGTCTTCCTGCATGCATTGTACGATGCATTATGTTTCATGCTTTATTTGTTAGCTGTATGTAATATTGCTCTTCGTACTGAGGTTTAACCTCGTTTGTTTACCTTGGGGCTGCTTTGATCATATGTTGGCCATTGCAGGCATTTTTCAGGTAGTCAGCTGGTCCGTGAGTGAGGCAGCTGTTGCAGTCCCTAGAGTGGGTTCCCATATATATATATATATATATATATATATATATATATAGACAGGGGATGCCCTGTGTAGTTATGCCGTTAGGATAAGATGTGGATGTTTTGCTATATGCATGTATTATTGGAAGATTTTTTGTTTTGTCTTATTACCTTCCACGCCAAACCAGTATTTGAGTATTCGCAGTATTTTAAGATGTATTTTCCATCAGGCCAAAAAGCAAAAATTTTATCCACTTTTTAAGCTTCCTTGTTTTTGAGTTAATTGCGTGCTTAACTCTGAGTTTTGGAGCACCGGGCCTGACATTTTGGTATCAGAGCGTAAACTGGGATAATCTCGTTTCTATTCTATCACACTCGAGTCTAGGCACATTGTTTATCCTCCTGCGCGTGCTTTACTATTTGCTTTCCTGCTTTATGTGTGCTTACCTTCGTGTGCCTCCTAGTTGCCACCTAGTTGAGGTAGAGGTATAGCTATTAGGCAGGTTGTAGATGAACCGAGAGTTTCAGTTAATGAGGAGGATGTTTCTCGGTCGAGAGTTCTTCTTAGACGTCGTGCGAGACGGTCCGAGGCTGAAGTGGAGTATTTGACTCAACGAGTGGATGTTTTGGAGCTGGTTCCGGCTAGGTGCGAGCGGAAATCTCTTGATTCTCAGTGGTGTCAGAGATTGTTCAGCTGCCGAGGGATGACTTGAGCACATGTTGGGTTTGTTTGACCCTGTGCGGTTCGATGATAAGAGAAGATTGAGTTGGCTGCTGAGCCCTTAGTATTGCGCGAGTCCTTTAAGATCCTTGTTCTGCCAACAGAGTTGTTGTATCTTGAAATCCGTTGACTTCTACTGTTTTTACTTCTAGTTGTGGAGTTGCTTTGTGAGCCACATGTCTCCAGCTGTTGAGTTGTGCCTGTGAGCCTTGGATCTCCAGCTGTTGAGTTGTATCGGTGTGCTTTGTCTCTCCAGCTGTTGAGTGTTCCTGTTGTTGTATCTCCAGCTGTTGAGCTGTTTTGTTTGTGTCTCCAGCTGTTGAGCCATATCCGTGAGTTCTGTTGATCCCTGTACAGTTGTTGTATTGAATCTGTTGGTTGTTGTTGTTTTAAGCTCCAGCTGTTGAGTTGTTTTGTGAGTTCCGTGCCTCCAGATGTCGAGCTATTTCCAGAGTCCTATTGATCGCTTCTACTTCTAGGTTGGTTTTACCCTCGCGACAGATGGATTGTAGCGGCGTACTCCTCACCTTTTCTCCTTCTCCCTCTTCGAGAAGTTTGAGTTGTGTGTGGTTGTTGAATGGGCGAGGTATGGTTTGCGTCTCGTTAGTGGAGACCTCGCTAGATGATATATCCTGCTCCTATCTTTCTGTTGGCTTCCGTTTTATCTGCTTTGGAGTTTTGGCGCCAGCCTTTTAAGGTGGAGAGAGTTTGATAACCTTCACCAACCCCAAGAGATTTGGGGTGTGCCTTCACTCAGTCCGACCAGTCTGGGAGACAGTGTCGTTCGACAGATTTGGTTAAGGATTTCGGATGTGAGGTCAACGCCAGCCTGGACTAGAGAAGCTGGTTGTTGATATCTTGTTGGGAAGCTTAGCCATCAGTGCCAGTAGTGTTGAGTATCTCGAAAGTGTTCGAAAAATTGGAACTTCAGGAGGGTGTTTGCAGCCTAGTGATTGTTTCTTTGGTGTTTCGGGTTCGAGCACCAGATTGATACGTATGTTAGAGGAGAGTATAGGATGGATTGATATGTTTGTGTGCTGAAGTTGGAAGCCTTAGATAGCCAGTCAGATGTCCAAACCGTTGCATTGTGGATCAGTAATGATATCGAGGAAGATTTGGTGCCCCAACGTGCGAATTGCCAACAAGTCTAGATCGAGAGGATGAGACCTGGTGTTTTGTTTTGGGATTGGTGGCTTATGGCTATGGATTTTGCTGCCCTCTTTCCTTGTCCGGGCCGGATATTATGGCAGTTTGGAGTTATGGTTGATGAACTGCCTATGTCAGCCTATCTTTCCCTGTGCTAAGGCTTGTTCTAGGAAGCAAGTGATGGGACTCTAAACTTTCGTTCCGAGGTTGGAAGAGCTTGTATACAGTTTTGGGTCTAGATTTACCACGATTTTTAGCGCTTTGCCTCTGATCAGATGGCTAATCTGAGCTGACCATGCAGATTTTGGTAGAGTTTTCGTGTTGTTTTCGCTACCAAGTGATGTTCGGAATAACATCCTTTGAGATTTTTGCACGGTGGGAAGTGCAAATTTTTCTAGCGACTGGAAGAAGTTGAGTAAAATCAACAGTCTTCACCAGATTTTGTGCGGTATGTGAAGGACCAAGGATATATGCTTCGATCTAGAGCGAAGGCTGTGTAAGCTCGCCAATCCAGCTTGTACTCCTAACGGGTAGATCTATAGAGTTCAGATCGATGATCGTGTGCTTCTGGTGAACTTCTCCTTCTTGTTTGCGTTAGGCTTGGAAATTGCATGGTAGGTTAGCTCTTAGATTCATCGGTCTGTTTGAGTGTCTCTGGACAAATTGGATCTTTGGCGTACAGTTGCAGATGCTGGCTGTTTTGTTGTGTCATGGCGTGTTTTATGTGTCTAAGCCGAGGGAATGCGAGCCAGATCCTTATTTTTGTGTTGAAGACTGATGAAGTGAGCGAGACCAGACCCTAAGTTGTATTCTATGGCCAGTGAGAATTCTGGACAGAAAGGAGAAACAATGGCGGATTGTTACCTTACCCTGGGTTACAGTACAGTGGAGTAGGCATGGAAGAGGAGGGACTACTTGAGAAGCATAAGCTGAGATGAGTGGAGAGTTCTCTCGTCCACTTTGGGTTCTGATTTCTTCCTTGTATTCTGTTCGAGTTTTGTTTCTAACCAGTCATAGCTAGTTGTGCGCTTTTGGTGATCCCTCTTTATTAGATGCGTTGTAATTTGTTTCGTCTTGTGCGAGCTGATGGGCATAACAACGTAGTATCTATTAGCTTAGGGATTTTGCTGTTGTGAGCATAAGTCGTTCTGTGTAGAACGAGTTCTGAGTTGAGCTACTTCGCTGGACATTATGTTAGTTTCCTATCATGGACTGTGTTGAGAATATCCGTTTATAAGTGAACAGCTTTGAGAGGCACTGTGTAGCGTAAGCTGTTAGGAGCCGAAGCATAAGCTAAGCTCAGTCTAGGGATGTTCTGGGCATCCTGAGCTTAGTATCCAGATCGTGGGTGTTGTACCACGTTTTTTGGTGGTACCAGCTGAGACGTAAGCTGGTAGTAACTCCCGGTGCAGACCAGAACTGTTTGTGGTCTTTAGCTAAGGTAGAGAGTTGTTCGTAGTTTTCAGATTGGGCGAAATCTGTTAGTGGTTTTGGCCTTGCCAAGGGTTGGTCGTAGTCGTCAGTTTGGCGAGTACTATGTGATTTCGAGGACGAAATCTTTTAAGATGGAGATAATATGAGGATTGTGATTAACCAAGGTAATTAGTAGCTTAATCATGTTTAGATAAAGGGTTAATCAGCCGAGATTATCCAACGTAGGGAGCTACCTGCAGAGGACGCAATCTGATATTGCGTTTCACGCTAAGCTGATGGTGAAAGATGTTTTGTGTTTCAGCTTGGGTCAGCACTGACGCGAGATGTTGAGTGGCCGTGCTGCTCTGGGTGTTGGAACAGATTAGAGGTAAGCCGGTGGGTTGCGAGAGCTGGACTGACGCGTGGGAGTGCAAGCTGTTCCTTGTGCGTCAGATTAGGAGCAAGCTGCTACGTAGGGATTGTGTTGATTCTGTGAGCTGTTAACAACCTAGGATTTCTATGTAGCACGAAACAGCATGCGTGAGCTGTTCTGGGATCGCAAGTTGTTACAGATTGGTGCGCGGTGATATGAGAGCTTATCGAACAACTTTGGGGTGTCGTAAGCTATTTAAAGTATCCGAGCTGATAGGTAGGATACGTGCTATTCTAAATTCCTCCGAGCTGAGTTGCGTGAACGGTAGACATCAATGTTAGTGCGATCTGATCTGCCTTGGTGCGAGCTGGTGGTGTAGCAGCTCCGAGCTATTAGCGGTTCAATAGAAAACCATAAGCTAGGTTCAAATTTGGAAGTTACGCAGCCTTCCGGGTTGAGTAGTCAGATGTGGGAACGCATCGCTTCTCCCAGCTGCGTTGTTTCTCCCAGGCGGTTACCGTGCACTGTAAGTGTTGTTTCTTGTTCTGGGCTTTGCCTTAAGACTAGTTTCTTAGCTGTTGTGTAGACCCGAGCTGGATGTTGTAACCTAGGGTTTGTTATCTCGTGGGTCTATTTCAGGTTCTGCTCCGAGCTGGTTCTTGTTGAGTGATGAACTAGTGTTCTGTTTGTGTTGGTTGTTTTAGATTGCCGAGTGCTTGTAGAGCTGCAGCTGTTTTCCCCTGAGCTGTTAGCAATCCCGTGGGTGTTGGCGTGTGGTGGTGCAAGCGTGAGCTATGCTGCGCTGAGCTTGTGTGCGTGCTCTGTTCTGCCGTGGATCTGTGAGGTAGCGTGGTAAGGTCGAATAGGTACGAATTCGGAGCTTGTGGTTACAACTTTATGTTAATTCATGTGGGCATAAGGGTGGTAGGCCGAGCTGCCTTAACCACATGGTAGGTTTATTGTAATCTGTTATGTTTGTGTTGTGCATGCTGCCCGAGCTGTTTAGCTGGTTTACGTGCGTGCAGTTTAGGTCGTAGCTCTTATGCGTGTGCTGGGTAGCCATACTATTGTCCTGCGCCTTGTTGTGTCTGAGTTGTGTTGTTCTATTCTTATGCATGTGTGAGTTTAGAGATGTTTTTACGTGCTGTATTATTTACTTATGCTGTTTAGAGGTACGCTACACGCTGGTTTTGTTGTTGTTAGAATTTCATACACGCATAGCATGTCAAGCTACCTCCTTTGTTGGCCGTATGTCGTGGTTGAACTCCTTTGTTGTATCCCGTTGGCTGTTTCCTGCTATTGAATTGTCAGTACCAGGAAGCTTGCTGTTAATATCGAGGACGAGCGGCTAGCTACCGTGCTCCTCTTCTCCCTGCTGTTGGTTGGTTGCCGCTATGAGACGAGTGGATAGCTACCACGCTCTCATGAGCTTGGGCACCAGCGGGTTGAGCTGTTCGGTTCATGCTTCTGGTACTGCGTCTTGAGACGAGTGGATAGCTACCACGCTCTCACATGCTCCGTGGCTACTAATGTTCTCTCCAGTCGTGTGGAGTTGTTTCTGCGAGTCTTGTTACCTCCGGTTGTTAAGCTGTTTCTGCGATCCTTGTATTCACAGCTGTAGAGAGTTCCTGTGAGCATTGTATCTCCAGCTGTTGCGCAGTTCTTTGAGCCCCAATGATTCGTTGGTCTTCCTGCATGCATTGTACGATGCATATGTTTCATGCTTTATTTGTTAGCTATATGTGATATTGATGTCCGTACTGATGTTTAACCTCATTTGTTTCCCTTGGGGCTGCTTTGGTGATGTGTTGGCCATTGCAGGTCTTTTTCAGGTAGTCAGCTAGTCCGTGAGTGAGGCAGCTGTTGCAATCCCTTACGTGGGTTCCCAGATATATATATATATATATGCTATCTTGAGTCTTTGCCAGGGGATGCCCTATGTAGTTGTGCCGTTAGGATTCGATGTGGATGTTTTACTATATGCATGCTTTGTTGTATTTGCCTTATTATCTTCCACGCTAAACCATTATTTTGAGTATTCGCAGCATTTTAAAATGTATTTTTCGTCAAGCCAAAAAGCAAAAATTTTATCCACTTTCTGAGCTTCCGTATTTTTGAGTTAATTGCGTGCTCAACTCTGAGTTTTGGAGCACCGGGCCTGACAACCAAATTCGAGTCTAAAGGAATCGAACAACAACAAAAGTAGTGGCTACAACATCGATAAGGTGGAAGCTACCCGGGCCATCTTAATGAAATTAATGGAGGTTGCTAACTCATCACCACCAATCGTAATTACCACAACATCGAGAGTTTGGGAGCTACCAAGGTCATCACATTGCGCTCATCGTGTGAGGACTAGAATTTTGTTAAGTACGATTTATTATTTAATCAGGTTCAGTGTGGATTTTCGACAGTTGAACAAAGAGACGATTAAGAACAAGTATCCGTTGCCGAGGATTGATGACTTGTTCGACCAGTTGCAGGGATCTGCTGTATACTCTAAGATTGATCTGTGGTCTAGTTATCATCAGTTGCAGATCAGAGACTCTGATGTGGAGAAGACGGCTTTTAGGACGAGATATGGGCATTATGAGTTTTTGGTGATGCCTTTTGGATTGACGAATTCTCCTGCTGTCTTCATGGATTTGATGAATCGCTTCTTTAGTGAGTATATTGATCGTTTTGTGATTGTCTTCATAGATGACATCCTGGTGTATTCGAGGAACTTCAGAGAGCATAAAGAGCACTCGAGATTGGTTTTGCAGAAACTGAGAGACTCACAGCTGTATGTGAAGTTCAGTAAGTGTGAATTCTTGCTGGATAGAGTTGTCTTTTTGGGTCATGTCATTTCAGAGCAAGGGATTTCCGTGGATCTGAGTAAGGTCGAATTTCATGCAGAGTTCAAAGTTCCATGGATTTCGCATGGGATTTCGATTTTCAAAAGCTATAGCCTGACCCAGTTCCTTTCTCACTAGTTCGTATTCATAAAATCAAAATGGTGGGGTAAATACCAAACACACCTCTGCAATGAACAAGTGGTTAGACATTTCTTAGCCACTGGCCAAAAACCCAAATATGCTTCAGAAGATCAAAAGAAAAAGAATCATGTTCAAAACAACTCCCAAACATCTGCTCAAACATCCAGAGAAAACCCTGACTCGTCTCAAAAGACCTCCTGGAAACAATTCAAAACGACCCAGAATTTCAAAATCGACTTTTTGAGTTTATGTCTCAATGTTCATCAAAATCCGCAAAATCAGAAGAATCGGTCTCATCCGACCCATACAGAGGACCAGCTTCACAAGCGTGCCACCTCCTTTATCATCATTCAAATATTTTTGTGGCCGACAAAATCTTTTCCAAAGATTCCCACTCCAAACCTTCAAAAGTCGCGTGCAAGAAATGATCAATAGGCGACAAAGATGACAACTCAAAAGTAGAGTATCGTACAAGACAGCTTTCAAAAGCTTCACGAGAAAGTCAAGAGCATTATCAAAAGAAGACAACTCAAAAACAGAGTATCGTGCAAGCCAGCTCAAAAGTAGTGTATAATGAAAGACAGCTGTGTTGGATTCCGTTGGAAGCTTTCAAAGTTTTTCACTATAAATATATGTTTCAAAGTCAGGGAGAGCGAATTGAGAGCGAATTTAGTTCACTTTCTAAATCTTGTATCTGCTTTTATCATCTGCTACAACTTTCTGCAATCTTCAATTGTAAGACTTAGTTTTTATAAAAATTCATATTCAAGTTTCTATCCTCTGTTTTACTGCTTTCTTTTATGATCTTGTTATATTTTTGGTATCAGAGCCAAGATTTTAATATTGTTAGAATCTCTGTATCTTAGAACCGTTAAGACTATCATAGAAGACCTTTAAAACTTGTGTCTAGGTGGTTGGAATTATGATGGTAAGCTGTGATTCCGTTGGTAAGCCTGTGTTGGTGTTCCCGGTCTACGTTCCCATATTACCACACTGAACCATAAGTCTTTAGAGCTTTCTGTCATAGTTTATAATGGCTTTAAGATTAAGAAATCTACTTTCATTAGGATCTACCTCCAGATCTCAGAACGTAGTTCAAAGCACTGAAACTCATATGCCTATAGACTATTCAAACTGGACTATTCCTGAAGAACAAATAGAAAACATTTACAAGATAGGATTCACATATTTCAAAACAGCCTTTTCGATCAAAACACATGAAGAAACTTTATCAATCCAAGAGGACTCTCAAAGTATCGCTCTCCTTAATAATACAACAATCCAAAAGTATATTCAAAAGAACTATAGATATTTACACTTCGGTTTAGTTCAAATAGCTGTCAAACCTCTGGTGCATATAGGAGTTGATACTCCGATATATCTAGCTTTAAGAGATAAAAGACTAAAAAGATATCAAACATCTCTATTATCAATGATTCAAACTAATATTTGTAATGGAGCAATATACTTCAATTGTTCTCCAAATTTCTCTGTGGATCTAACAGATCCAATGATTTTAGATTCTCTAATACTAGATGTTCATATACAGGGGGATGAATTTCATCCTTGTAAGAACTTTGCAATAATTTACAGAGTCTACTTTAGACTTCTGTCTTCTCAACAAAATCCTAAATATAACCGACTGCCTTCTTCAAATGAAGAAACCGTTTTGTTACAAATCGATGCTGAAAGACCCACGTTCTTCACTCCAAAAAGATTAAAATGGAATGAAATTACTATTCCTCACCAGTTTATAATTAATACACCTCAAATACCTAGAAATATAGAACGAAGAGATATTTCTCAAATAATTGAGATGAAGACGGTAAGATTACTATAAAATTTAATTCACCAATAAAATCTACACCAATTTTAAGAAGATCCCAATCTCGTCATTCTTTCTCCACATTTTCCAAGCCTACTTCAAAATATGATTTTGTTACTCCTATTCCAAAACCAAGATCTGGCCCTTCATCACCGCAAAATTATTCCCCTCCAACAAATCCTTCAATTTCCAGTATGGTCATGATGATCACATCTGGAAAAGAATTTAACCCAGATTTCGAATATTTAAATGTAGAACTCCAAGATAAATTCCATAATGACAAACGCATCTGGTATAATAAATTAGATCAAGACATAAAAGAAAAAATTAATTCTGAATGGATAATCAAAATGAAAACAATCAAATCAAATATTCCTTTTTATACATTTTTAACAATAGTTTTATCAGCCGAAGGTTTTAATGATTTTCAAAATAAATCTGCTGTTTTAGTCAATACAACTCTTCATAAAAAATGGACGTTAAGTAACAATGAAACTGTTACAGCTGTTCATCCTCCTCTCCAAACTTTACACTTACAAACTTCCAAGGATGATGTCATAGCTGATCCTTTCAAGCGAGGACGCAATGACAAAGAACATGTCAATACAGAAGACATTAATAAAATTTTCCAACAGAACAATTACTCTAATCAAATCCTTAAAACAATAGCTAATCAAGTTGATCACATATCAAACATTCTTACTCAAACCCAACAAACAAAACCTTCAATATTTAATGATACAATAGCCAAACCTTTTTTTCCAAACAAAAGTCATTCCTACAGAAAAAGAAAAACATATAAGCTTCAATACTAATACTGATTTCCTTCTGAATAAAATCTCTACAAAAATATCAGAAATGGAACATCATGAAGTAAAATTAATTGTGTAGAAACCAATAATGAACAAAATAACGAATCTGAGACTTCCATTACTTCTGAATTTAATTCAGAATCAGAAGCTGAAGTAAATATTCTTGAGAATCCTTTTATGGATGAGGAAGATCAAATTAATAAACTATATATCAACGAAGAAAATTCAACAATAACTATACTAATATAAATTCTCGTAATTACTATCGACGGCCTACACCTGTTGATATTGGTTACGAAGAAAGGAATCAATTCAAAGCACAAAATACGATGGCCAATCAATAGTTGAATGGAACATAGATGGTAAATCTGAATAAGAAATTCTCAATACTTTACAAGAAATGGGCATGGCTCGTGCAGCCTATAAAATTAAAGGTCAAAATGAAGAAACAGCCACAACCTTAATTATTCAAGACTTTACCGGTCAATTACGAAATTGGTGGGATAAAGCCTTATCCCTTGATTCAAAATTAAGCATATTAAATCATAAAATTCACATGGAAGATGGAAACGATAATATCACTGAACAGAATGATTCATGCGAATTTTTATTAGTCACTATCTCAATGTATTTCATTGGAAATCCAAATGAAGAATTTAATTCTTCTAAAATTATCCTAACAAACCTCAAATGTCCATCCTTGACCGACTATCGTTGGTATAAGGATGTTTTCCTCACACACGTTCTTCGCCGGGATGACTGTAACATGTCTTTCTGGAAAGAACGATTCATAATGGGACTACCTCATCTCTTTGCAGAACGAATAATTCAAATATTAACCGGAATTGGTACTGATGACATTCCTTTTGGGGATATGACCTTTGGCCAATTGTTCGTCTTTATAAAAAAAGAAGGATTATCATTATGTTCTGAACTCAAACTTCAAGCTAAGTATAGATCTGACCGTACAACAACTCGCAAAGAGTTGGGCAGTTTCTGTTCAATGTTCGGATTAATGAACATTGATCCCCCTTCTATCCGCAGAAAAAAGAAACAAAAAACTTTTGAATCATATAATAGAAGATCAAAATTTAGTAATACAAGATTCCGCAAATATAAAAAATCTAATACTACGACAAATACATTAAAATGTTGGAGTTGTAACCAACCAGGACATACATCAAACAACTGTACTAAAAAACCAAAGAAAAGTCACAAGAAACATCAAAACAGAAAATTAATGAATTAATTGATGACATTCCCACTGATTCAAGTACATCTAATAAAGACATCACTGAATCTAATGATGATATCCCTTCAAAAGGCATCTGCCACTTATGTGTAATCTCAAAAGATAAACGAGAAGCTATTCTAGATTTAGTACAACAAATTCCAGATCCAGAAATTCAAAAACAATACCTTAATAAGTTAAAAGATTTAATAATAGATGAAGTAAGTTCAAAAAGAGACCATGTCAAAGAACATTTCAGATTAAGCACTCTGTTTGATAAATATCCTCAATAGAGTATTCTCAAACAAATAACTACAAAAGATTTACAAACATAAATCAATATACTTAAGAAACAAGTTAATCAGTTTCAACAAGATCTTTTTTCCTTAAAAGAGAAAGATTTAGAATTAGAGACAAAACTTCTACTTCTCAATCCTGATGCTATTGAAGAAATCAATATCAATAATCCAAATGAAGCATCAACAAGCAATTTCATTAACTCAATACAAAAAATTGATTTTCAAAAATGGTACGTCCATATCAATTGATAAATTCATGATTTCAAAATTACTCTTATCGCTCTCCTAGACTCTAGAGCAGCTCATAATGTTCTGCGAGAAGGAGTAATCCCGTCAAAGTATTATGAAAAAACTAATGCACAATTATACACTGCCAATTCCAAAACTTTAGATATAAAATACAAGATATCTAAAGCTCATATTTGTAACAATGGATACTGTTTCAAAAATGTATTCACTCTAGTCAGAGACATATCGCAGGATATGATCCTTGGTACTTCTTTTCTCACCCAAATTTACCCTTTTCTAGTAAATAATAAGGGTGAGTTTACCAAAATACATGGTAGACATATTCTATTCCCATTCATAACACCTGTCAAACAAAAAGACATATTATTACTGCAAAATTCTTCAATTTGTAGACAATCTGATCTCATACACAACACAACACACCATATAATGTCAATCATAGGACATAGTGAATTTCTTCAGCACAAAATAGATACTGTAGACCAATTAGTCAGATTTCCTTCTGATCTTTGGCTCGTACAGCCCAAACATTATTCTTCAATTAAAAAAATTTTTCTCTATTATTCTTTACGTTTCAAATTTTCAAAATGATCTTTTCACAAAACATCTTTTTTACAATTGGACATAGTTAAGGAAGTTGTTTTTCAAACTGTCCAAAATCTTGTTTCAAAACTTTTAGTTCTATCTTGCACTTCAACTTATCAGAAAATTTTTCCAAAGAAAACAAAATTTCCTTGCAGATGGATCCACCCAAACAGAGAATTCAAACAGCAAAAGATTATGAGTTACCAAAAGTTACTTCAAAAGAGTTGGTTCAATTATCACAACCAACAACCCTTTCAAAATCATCCTCTCGAAGGCCTACTGGCCAATTTCCCCATCTAACTTCAAATTACAATCGCTACAGCCCTCAAGAAAACAAAATTTCCTTGCAGATGGATCCACCCAAACAGAGAATTCAAACAGCAAAAGATTATGAGTTACCAAAAGTTACTTCAAAAGAGTTGGTTCAATTATCACAACCAACAACCCTTTCAAAATCATCCTCTCGAAGGCCTACTGGCCAATTTCCCCATCTAACTTCAAATTACAATCGCTACAGCCCTCTTCAAAATATTCCCGAATTACCCTACAAATCGGTACTGGCCTCCCCCTCAACACCAGTTCAAACTATTGCTCAAACATCTTCTCCAACGCCTCATACCTAAGATGAATTCAAATATGTTACCAAACCCTGGCCAGAAAACCTTGGGTTTGCTCCTTTTACAGAAATTCCTCAAAATGTCAAAAAGCAAGACTACATCCGTAAGCGATTTCCTCCAAATGCATTATTTGAATCCAAAAACCCTGTTCAATCGCAAATATTTTATGAACTTATCCTTGTGGACAATGAATCTGTTGAAATTGTCCACCAAAAGGATTCAAAAGGTGAAATTATTTTTTCCAAATGCATTATCAAACAAGTCATCTCCTCTACCCAATGGGATGAGGTCCATTCACAACCTATCAATGTTTTCAAACTTCGCCCCTTTTCTGTTCATTTTGACCCTCAAACATTCAATTATATTGATTACAAAAATGCTTGGTTCAAAGCTTTCTACTTCCTCCTTTTTCTCATTCATGGTTTTTCACCTTTCATTTTGGTTGTGATTCAAATTTCCCTGTTTGGTTCTACGAGTGGTGGAAACTCATAGGATCAGATTCACAATTGTTAGGATCAAGCGCTTACCACTAGGCCAAAAGCTATAGCTATTAGCCAAGGTGCAACTTTATTTTCTTATAATGTGGCAGCACAGAGTGCACCTATTATGTGCGTTAGGTTGGGATGTTAGGCCCATGAGTCCGGGGAGGTGCGTGTCCAACTGCTGGTGCTGTCTCGTTTCCCTTAGAGATCAGTCTTACCATTTTTCCTACCGCTGGCCCTATCCCCAGCAGAGATAGTATTACCAGTTAAGATCTAGCATCACACCTTTACAGTCCACATGGCCAACCAGATCAGGCGGCGCAACGTCAGCAGCTTGACGTACGAGAACTTCCCAGGAGGTCATCCATCCTAGTACAGTTCTCACCCTTGCACACTTAACTCAACAATCCCCCCCAAGAAGTATAGAAAATGCTTCTTGGGAGACTCAAACCCCTGACCTCGCTCTGATACCAATTGTTAGGATCAGATACGCTGATGTGGCGAAGACGGCTTTAGGACGGGATATGGGCATTATGAGTTTCTGGTGATGCCTTTTGGATTGACGAATGCTCCTGCTGTCTTCTTGGATTTGATGAATCACGTCTTCAGTGAGTATATTGATCGTTTTGTGATTGTCTTCATAGATGACATCCTGGTGTATTCGAGGAACTTCAGAGAGCATAAAGAGCACTCGAGATTGGTTTTGCAGAAACTGAGAGACTCACAGCTGTATGCGAAGTTAAGTAAGTGTCAATTCTGGCTGGATAGAGTTGTCTTTTTGGGTCATGTCATTTCAGCGCAAGGGATTTCCATGGATCCGAGTAAGGTCGAAGCAGTTCTTAACTGGGAGCGACCTAGGAGTGTGACTGAGATCCGTAGTTTCTTGGGTTTGGCTGGATATTATAGGCGTTTTATTGAGAAGTTTTCTTCGATAGCTAGGCCGATGACTCAGTTGACCCAGAAGGATAGGAAGTTTGTTTGGACTGAAGAATGTGAGTCAAGTTTCCAGTTGCTCAAGGAGAAGTTGACTACTGCTCCTATGTTAGCTTTGCCTTCGGGTTCTGGAGGTTTTGTAGTTTGCTCTGATGCCTCTCTGAGAGGTTTGGGTTGCGTGCTGATGCAGAACGGGTGTGTGATAGCTTATGCATCTCGACAGTTGAAGCCCAATGAGACGAGATACCCCATTCATGATTTAGAGTTGGCTGCGATAGTGTTTGCCTTGAAGATTTGGTGTCACTATTTGTATGGTGAACAATTTTTGGTGTACACCGACCACAAGAGTTTGAAGTATATCTTCACGCAGTCAGATTTGAATATGAACAACGCCGTTGGATGGAGTTGCTGAAGGATTTTGAGTGTGAGGTTCAGTATCAGCCTGGGCGGATGAATTTAGTGGCCGATGCTTTGAGTAGGAAAGCCCAACCTGCGATGTTGACGTCGATGAGTATATCCAAAGTCCATGAGGATTTGGGACTTCCGGATGGCATTTTCAGTCAGGTGATCATTGCTTCGTGGTTTCTTCTTTTTCGGTTGAGCCACAGATTGTA
This sequence comes from Dorcoceras hygrometricum, assembly GCA_001598015.1. Lineage (NCBI taxonomy): Eukaryota > Viridiplantae > Streptophyta > Magnoliopsida > Lamiales > Gesneriaceae > Dorcoceras > Dorcoceras hygrometricum. The sequence goes on from KV011870.1 coordinate 504,531, forward strand.
GCAGACATTAGAGCAGCGCAGAGGACTGATCCGTATGTACATAAGTTGAAGATTAAGGCTCAGAATGGTCAGTCTGAGGATTTTTCTGTTGCTTCTGATGGATGCTGAGATTTCGAGGTAGATTGGTGGTTCCGAATTTGATTGATTTGAAGGAAGCAATCCTGAATGAAGCTCATTGTAGTCGATACAGTGTGCATCCAGGTGAGAAGAATATGTATCATTCCCTGAAGTCTCAATTTGGTGGGAAGACATGAGAAATGATATGTGGGATTTGTAGCTCGGTGTTTAAATTGCCAACAGGTCAAGGCTGAGAGGATAAGACCTGGTGGATTGCTACAGAGTTTAGAAGTGCCTCAGTTGAATTGAGAGCACATCGCCATGGATTTTGTGACTCATTTTCCTCGATCGAGTAGGGGATGTGATGCGATTTGGGTTGTTGTTGATAGACTCTCGAAGTCAGCCCATTTCATTCCCTATGACGTAAGGTGCTCGATGAAGAAGATGGTGCGACTGTACATTGACCATGTGGTGAGATTGCATGGAGTGCCGGTTTCGATAGTGTCTGATAGAGATCCGAGGTTTACATCCCAATTTTGTAAGAGCTTGCAGACAGTGATGGGTTAGAGATTGGCTATGAGTACAGCCTATCATCCACAGACAGATGGTCAATCTGAGAGGACCATTCAGATTTTAGAGGACATGCTGTGAGCAGTTGTATTGGATTTCAGTGGTGGCTGGTAGGATTCCTTGTCCTTAGTTGAGTTTTCTTATAACAACAGCTACCAGGTGACTATTGGGATGGCACCTTTTGAAGCGTTTTATGGTCGTAAGTGTAGATCACCGATTTGGTGGGAAGAGATTGGCGAGAAGAAGTTGTCTACTCCTGTGTTTGTGCAGCACATGAAGGATCAGATTGAGTTGATTCGGAGTAGGATGAAATCCGCTCAATATCGACACGCTAGGTATGCTAACAAGAGACACAGACCTTTGGATTTTGAGGTTGGCGATCGAGTGTTTCTCAAAGTTTCTCATTTTAAGAGCGTGATGAGATTCAGATTGAAGGGTAATTTGGCTCCTAGATTTGTTGGTACCTTTGAAATTTTTGAGAGGATTGGACAGTTGTCTTATAGATTGAGGCTGCCTGAGGAGTTAGCAGCGATTCATGATGTGTTTCATGTATCAATGTTGAGGAAATATGATCCAGATCCGTCCCATGTGTTGAGGACTGATGAAGTTGAGCTGGATTCTACCTTGAGCTATGTGGAATATCCAGTGCAGATTCTTAATTGGAAGGAGACGCAGCTGAGGAATAAGGCTATTCCGTTGGTGATGGTCCAATGGAGCAAGCATAGTCGTGAGAAAGCTACCTGTGAAGTTGAAGAGAAGATGAGACAAGAGTGGCCTTATCTGTTTGAGCTGTGATGGCAGTAGTATTCCAGGTAATTTCTGACTTTTGCTTCGTGTGTTGATGGTTGAATTGTGGTTTGTTTAGCATTGAGTATGCTGGGCAGTATGGCATAGGTGTTTTTGGAATGATGTCTAGTATACTATTCCATGAGAATGACATCTTGTTGTGATTGTTGTTCCTCGTTATTTTTGAATCTGGTGCTACGAGTTGATTTCTAGGACAAAATCGATTTCTAGTGGGGGAGAATGTGATGACTAGAATTTGTTAAGTACAATTTATTATTTAATCAGATTTGGTCTGATTATCGGGCGAAATCTGCGTTGAATTTGAAGCTGTTTTGGCGAGATTTTTCGTCGGGATATGATTCCAGTAAGAATTCAGATTTGAGGCTGTTAGAGTAGATGCCCAACTAGCCAACTTGTGGCTTGTGGGTTTTATAGACTCTTGTACAAACAGTCTTTATATATGATATTCGCATTTACTTATATGGCGTTCTTTACTTTCATTATGTGCGTAATTATTTACAATTCCGTTGAGTAAAGACCTAGAATGCACTTAAGCGTATGTTAGATGTGATAGTGGGTATGACGGCTATCATGAAACACATCTAATAGTCGCTGTGTATTCTGAACATGTTCCTAGTCGATTGGGCCGTCAAAATGAGGATAAGGCCGCCCGAGTTCGAGACTAGTATCTGCGATACGAAGTACCATGTTTCATTGGTAGGGAACATTGTGATGTTCTGAGCATTCAGATAGATAGTGACCTGGTGATCTATCGAACTACCCTCGTTCGGACTTTCCAAGTGGTTACCATTTGTCGAGTGGATAAGTCCGAGGTCTTGGTTGTACTGATTAGTCCTCACGACTCGAAACGTCATTGAGACTCTACATGATAGGCGTCTCACTTTGACCCGTTTGCCGACTCACTTGGGGTCATAAGGCATCGGGATTGGGTGAGACCCCGATGCATGTAGGAGTCGATGCATCGTTGTCGAGGATTCACCGCTCGCAGACATGCGTGGATATCCTATGCTATCTGAGGGGATAATAGTGTATAAATCTCTGGCCAGAGTACTAGAAGTGTTTTAGGTAAATGTGTTTACCTAGTTACACTCGCGATGTCACTATTCGATCTCAAGATGTATGCATAGTTATCGGATCTATAGCGACTCTCAATTTACCAATGGTCGTTGATCTGATCGGGATATATGGATTGAAAGGACCGTACTGTACGCTAACCACGACCGAATGGTTCTTGCAGGCACTATCAGTGATACCTAGGGGATCATGGGGCGATGTTGCTAGACGCTTTACCATGATCCGTTGGGCAGGTCCGGAATTGTGATCCCGGAGCCACAATGGTTGTGGGCCCACGGCTAGCTGTATCCCTGAACCATTGAGGGTCACACAAGTACTAGATTCGAGATTCCTGCACGGATACTCAGTGTGAGGATTGAGAATTTAGATTAGTGATTAATTGTTTTGATTTGGGATTAATCATGTATATTTTGAGGAATTTGCGAAAGAAATGAAGTTCCTGCTGAATTTTTGAGCGTAGCGTTGATTTTGGAGAAACTGGCAGCAGCAGGTTACTGTAGCTCGTGCTGGTGAATTTTGAATCAGCAGAGGTGACGTCAGCGTGACGCAATGAGAGCTGCTGGTTTTAGGTTTCGAAGTTGAAGTTGCTGCTGGTAGTCATCGCGCGTAGTGTGAGATTGAGCGTGGTAGTGACGCGTATTAGTCAACATTTTTTGGGAGCGTTGACTATTAGATTCAGCAGATGCGTTTGTAAAAGAAATCAGCAGATGAGTTGAGTATTTGTCGCGAGAACTATCGATAGATGTGGTGACGTAAGCGTGACGTATTCCTTGCTGCTGGTAGTAATTGCGTTGTGATGGTTGCTACTGATCAGCAGGCGCGCTTGTGCGAAAGCGTTGAGAAGCGGCGTCGTTTGGTTTAGTAGATGCGTCGTCGTTTTGAGAGTTTTCTCGCGACCAGCAGATAGAATGTTTTGGAGATAGAGCTGTGGTCAGCAGATGGTTGTTTTGCTTGTGCGAGAGCTGTTGTCTGCTGGTATTGTGCTACGGCGTCGTTTAGATAAGTTGGAACGGTGTCGTTTTGAGGTGCTTTCACGCGAATACTTTTGTTTGCTTCTGCTGATTTTATTGAAGAGAAAGAGTTAGTATCTGCTGATCGTTACCTGCTGGTTTTGTCGACTGCTTAGATAATCAGCAGATGTTGGATTTGAGAGATTATAAGTAGAAGTGCCGTTCGACACTTAGAAATATTTTGAACCAGCCATATCTTATCTCTTCTTCTCCAACCCTCGTCGAACTACTGTTCATCGAGACATTTCTTTCCTAGATTTCCATCGCATCCAGCCTTCGTTTTCGGAGATCTTTGTGGCGCTGAATTCACTCTGCTGAGCTCTTTCGTTTGCTACCCATTTGAGAAGTTGGAGTGCGCTGGAGGTGGGGATGCGTAGCTGCTGGACTTCGAAACTTTTGAGGAAAGTCTGTGCGTGCATTCTTCTGCTAGCGTGAGCTATTGGGTGAGCAATTCTTGTGGTTTGAGCTCAGTTTTTAGTAGTCTAAGTCTGCGTAGAAGTGTAGAATTTGGATTAGCTTCTGGCAGTAGGTTTAGCGTGATTATGATTAAGAATTGAGCTAAGATTTTAGCTATGTTTTAACAGATTTCAGCTTCCAGGAAGTGTCCTGCTGCGTGGTTTGAACCAGGAGGAATCTGTTAGGTAAATTGAAGAGGAAAAAGGTACGAATTGAGCAGCTCTTAGCAGCTTGAGCGTGAGCATGTCTGTTCTTCGATGTTGTGAACTGCCGCTAGATGAATTACGTGATCTTAGATGAGGAAATTGATTGTGTTCTGTTTTGTTTCACGTCTTGTAAACCGTATGCATAGATTATTGAAATTGAACATCATTCATTGCATACATCTTGAGCCTTTGACAGATTGATTTGATTACCTGATTGGGTGCCACGTTGTGACTGGCCGACTGTTGAGTTGTGCCTGCGAAGTCCAACGCTATCGTCGGAGTGGTGACTACCGGATTCGAGTGTCTACCACCGAGCTGTGATGGGCTGACGGGCCCCGATGATCACGGACCGATGATTTCCACCGGCTAATTGGCTGTGTGTGGTTTAGAGGCTTGATTGAGTTGCCAGTTGATATACTGGTCTAGCTATCCGATTTCTTGATAGCCCTCATGCATTCATAGCATTGATTTATAGCATGTTGCATGTTTATCTGCTTTGATAGCTCTTCGTACTGAGGCTTGACCTCGTATTCGTTTCCTGCTTTGTCTTGTTGGGTATGCGTGCCCATTTGCAGGAGCTTTAGGTAACCAAGCTGGTCAGAGTGGAAGTTCAGCTGGTCGATCCCCTCATCCCTGAGTCCCAGTTTACTTATGATATGTATTGAACCGGGGGATGCCTCGTGCCTTATTGTATTTGGGGGATCTGTATTTTGAATTGAATTATGTGGTTACTTGTTGTCGGAGTTTGAGTTAACTTATATTTTGAGTATTGAATATTTTGAATGTATGATTTGAAGTTCAGGCCCATGTTATTTCGAAAAATTTTTAAGCCCTGATTTTTAAGCTTCCGTGATTATGCGCTTATATTGTGTTAATCGATAGTAATTAGCACGGGGCCTGACATTTTTGGTATCAGAGCTTAAACTGGGATAAGCTCGATTTCTTTCGATCACACTCGAGTCTAGGCACAGAGTTTTGATTTGATTTTGATTGCCTCTGTAACTTATGTGATCAATTATCTGCCTTGTTATTATATCTGCTGTAAGATCTTACCTCTAGGCTTTATTAGATGCCGCCGAGACGTGGAGGAGGTAGGAGGACTAGACGTTCTGAGGAGGAGTCTAGAGCAGGTAGTGATGATGACGCCCAGGTTGAGGACGTCACTAGGCAGATAGGAGGTATGGAGTTAGTCTTAGCCCGATTCCAGCGGATCAATTATCTGCCTTGTTATTATATCTGCTGTAAGATCTTACCTCTAGGCTTTATTAGATGCCGCCGAGACGTGGAGGAGGTAGGAGGACTAGACGTTCTGAGAAGAATCTAGAGCAGGTAGTGATGATGACGCTCAGGTGGATGACGTCACTAGGCAGATAGGTGGAATGGAGTTAGTCTTAGCCCGATTTCAGTGGACGAACCCACC
>KV011870.1:515990-550188 GCA_001598015.1 Dorcoceras hygrometricum
CGAGGGACTAAGAATATGTTCATGGTCTATGGGGGTGGTGAACTGAAACTGGAAGGCTACACTGATTCTAGCTTCCAGTGTTACGTGGATGATTCGAAATCAACCTCTGGATTTGTATTCATGCTCAATGGTGGTGCTGTCTCTTGGAAGAGTTCCAAGCAAGACACCATTGCGGATTCAACCACTGAGGCTGAGTACATTGCAGCATCAGCTGCTGCTAAGGAGGCCGTTTGGATCAGGAATTTCGTCCAAGAGTTGGGCGTCATTCCTAATGGAGTTGGTCCTCCCGGTGTACGTGCGACAACGACGGGTGCCGTTGCGCAAGCAAAGGAGCCTAGGTCTCACCAATATCCAAACACATACTGAGAAAATACCACATAATCCGGGATATTGTGGCTAGAGGTGACATAGCAGTTGAGAGAGTCGCCTCTGCGGACAACGTTGCTGATCCACTTACGAAGCCCTTGCCTGGACCGTTGTTTGAAAAACATCGCGAAACAATGGGACTGCGTCTGATGAGTAGTTGGCTCTAGGGCAAGTGAGAGATTGTTAGAGTAGATGCCCAACTAGCCAACTTGTGACTTGTGGGTTTTATAGACTCTTGTACAAACAGTCTTTATATATGATATTCGCATTAACTTATATGGCGTTCTTTACTTTCATTATGTGTGTAATGATTTACAATTCCGTTGAGTAAAGACCTAGAATGCACTTAAGCGTATGTTAGATGTGATAGTGGGTATGACGGCTATCATGAAACACATCTAATAGTCGCTGTGTATTCTGAACATGTTCCTAGTCGATTGGGCCGTCAAAATGAGGATAACGCCGCCCGAGTTCGAGACTAGTATCTGCGATGCGAAGTACCATGTTTCATTGGTAGGGAACATTGTGATGTTCTGAGCATGCAGATAGATAGTGACCTGGTGATCTATCGAACTACCGTCGTTCGGACTTTCTAAGTGGTTACCATTTGTCGAGTTGATAAGTCCAAGGTCTTGGTTGTACTGATTAGTCCTCATGACTCGAAACGTCATTGAGACTCTACATGATAGGCGTCTCACTTTGACCCGTTTGCCGACTCACTTGGGGTCATAAGGCGTTGGGATTGGGTGAGACCCCGATGCACGTAGGAGTCGATGCATCGTTGTCGAGGATTCACCGCTCACAGACATGCGTGGATATCCTATGCTATCTGAGGGGATAATAGTGTATAAATCTCTGCCCAGAGTACTAGAAGTGTTTTAGTAAATGTGTTTACCTAGTTACACTCGCGATGTCACTATTCGATCTCCAAGATGTATGCATAGCTATCGGATCTGACGCTTTACCATGATCCGTTGGGCAGGTCCGGAATTGTGATCCCGGAGCCACAATGGTTGTGGGCCCACGGCTAGCTGTATCCCTGAACCATTGAGGGTCACACAAGTACTAGATTCGAGATTTCTGCACGGATACTCAGCTCAATGTGTTGAGCACGAGAAGAGGATTTTGGGAAGTATGACTTCCTAAAAGTCAACTCGGGTCAAATCGAGATTTCCCGAGGCTGAGGGGCAAAACGGTCATTTTGCACTGGGGTTCTGGAAAATGGTTTTTCAGATTATAATATTCAGTTTCGGAAACTGAGTCGATCGGTCCGATCTGATCGGCGATCGTAGTTACGATGAAGTCTCGGTGATGGAGATGAACTGAATGTTCATCCGTTGGACCCGGGTCCGTTGGGCCGGTCCAAGTCCAACACTAATATCTATTTAAATATGGATTAGACCTCATTATAACAAACAAGACACAAAACCCTAACCCTAATCACTTGGCCGCCGCCCCCTCTCTACATCATCCTCGCCGCCGTCGTGCGCCGCCCGGTCGTCGCCGCCGCCGCTTCGCCGGAAAACTGTTTCTGGCCTAGTTTTTCGAGGAGAATCCATTGGCGATAAAATCCTTCAGCCTTCTAGTGTAGGCTGATTGGAGGGATCTCGTTTCTGGTCGTGGACCGGATTGGCGATTACTACCGCAATCTACCGAGAAGAGCCGGGTTCTTGTAATTCCGGTTGGAACCAGGCACAAGTGCCAGCAAGGTATTCGTTTTGAACGCCCTATGAATGACGATATTTGTATTGTCTGTTTTTCGTATTGATCGTCTCCCGGCTTTTATTTTTGTTCTTCCGCTGCCTTGCCGGGGGGCGGATCCGGATCCCCAACAGAGGCCTATCGCTGGAAGAAGATAAGCTGTTAGGATTCTTGCCCGGGAATTAGCGAGACTCAGATTTGAGTGGAATCTGGATGTTCATATGTGTCCCTCGCGTGTTTGCGTGAATTGTCGCGATCAGGGAGCGAAACGCTGTCGTTGAGGTGCTAATCAGATTTGGCGTTGCAAGAGGTAATGCGATGTCGTATCGAGTATTCAGATTTGACACTAGTAAGTGGAATCTGTTTAGCGGACGTGAACAGATGTGAGCATTTATGTGGTCAAGTCTGGATGAGTGTTAGCGGGATCTGTTGCGAGAGCAGGACCCCTATGCTAAGTCGTGTTGTTAAGTAGCGCGACACCATTTTGAGTAGAACACGTGTTTTGTTTGGAGAGTCAGATTTGAGATGGCGTAGTCAGATGTGAGTGATAGCTGAGGCCAGATTTGAGGGATTTCTGCCTTAGCGATGGTATCTGAATTTGTAGGCAATTGACTTCTACTGTAGCTTGGATCTGGCGATTTAAATTAAGTGTCGATCATCACTTAGAATACTGTCGAACCTGATAATTCTTATCTTCATCCCCGATAACCCTCGATTGGTACGGTTCATCCGAACCCTATTTCCGTCGATGCCATTGTTTTACACCGCCGTTTGGAGCAAGATTGGTAGCGCCGAGCTCGTCTTCTCTAGAGCGTTTGATTGATACCAGTTTGGAGACTGGAGTCGCCGGATTTGAGGAGCGCGAAGTTGTTGCAGTGTTCGTGTATCTTCGCGATTGATGACCCGTAGTTCTTCTATTCTTTAGCAGCTTTGGATTTGAGCAGGTAGTGGCTTCTGTTGAGTTCTTTGTGAAGCTACTAGGGCAGTAGACCTGTGCTGGTTGCTGCATCTTCGTTTTTGTAAGATCTGTTGATGTAGAAGCTGAATTGAGGTACGAATTGAGCTAGATCTTAGCAGCTTTGTTATCAGCTTTGGGATATTTCTTTCGTGTATTAGCTGTTGTGCTTTGTGTTGATTGTATGATGTTTCTTTGCTCATATCTGTTTTGTGCGTGAGATATTTGCATGATTTTTAAGCATGAGTCTGATGTGCATTCATGCATACATATTGAGCCTGATTCCTTTGAGAGCTGAATTCCTTTGCACGTTGTGATCGGTCGACTGAGTCGTCGCGCCTGAAAGGTCAAACGCTGTTTTTGATGTGGTGGCCGACTGAGTCATCGCGCCTGAATACCACACTGCCTTGTGATGGTCGGCTGAGTCGTCGCACCTGAAGATAACAAGATGATGATGATATTGATGAGATCTGCACAGCTGAGTCGTTGTGTTTTGTCTACCGATGATTCTTGGTAGCCCTGTTTCACGATTGAGATATTACATTGTCTGATATGATAGATGCTTTTATTGTGCTCTTCGTACTGAGGTTTGACCTCGTTTATTTTCCCTGTTTTGGGCTGTTTTGGTCGGGGTTGGCCATTACAGGTTCTTCAGGTAACCAGGCTGGACAGAATGGAGCTTCAGCTGGTCGATCCCCTTTTTTATTTGAGTCTCAGTTGTATTGATATATTATATTGAGCCACAAATGTCCTGCGCCTTTATTTATTCGGGGATCTGTAGTTGATTGACTACTTTTTTATCGTATGTTGTATGAGTTTTGAGTTAAACTCTTATTTTGAATATGAATGTATTTTGAATGATATTGGATCAGGCCCATATTTGAAAATTTTTAGCCCATATTTTTATTACGCTTTCGCATATTAATGACTAATTGATGTATTAGCGCACCGGTCCTGACACATTGTGAGTGTGCTACCACTCCACGATGCTACAAAATAGTCTCAGAATCTCAACTGATAGTAGCTAAATGAGTCAAGGTTCAACATGAATTCTTATGTTCAACGTCATGATATATGAATATCTCCACATAATCATCTAACATAAGTGGCCAAAAGCAAATAGCATTCAAAATACGTAAATAATATTTCAACTCATACAAAAACTATACGTACGTGTTCAATTCGTACCTCGAAATATTTTACCAATTACCTCAATACAACATAGTCGTTGAAACAATCCACAAACACAGTCACTTGCGGCAACTGGTGGTAGAGGCTGATGGCCGATGACGACGACGACGACCAGTGATAGAGACTGCGATGGTGATGGAATAGTGACCGACTTTAGTCCGACCTCTCCTGCTATCGGAAAATCCCAAAATTTCACCCGAACAACGGGGATTCACCAGAAATGGCCTAGAAAAATCCTGAAATCCAAAAATCATCCAAAACAGGCTTCAAAATCTCAAAAAATGATTAGTTCACGGGAAAAGTGATCGAGACTTTTAAATGCTAACAAGTCGCTCTAATCAGCACCAAAATTAACGATTCTTGTCCCAAAATGAAATTAAGGAGAAGAGATACAACCTACAACAAACGAAGACAAAAAAAGCGATGGAAATCATCAAAAAACTATGTGTTACCTCCACCGCCTATATCCCTTCTCCAGCCACCTCAGGCCGTGAAACTGGTCGGGAAAAGTTGGCCTTGAAGAGACGAACACGTTAATACCATCGGTGGTCGTATTGGGTTTGCACCGACAATCGTGATTTGAAGTTTCTGGTCGATGTGTGCATTTTGTGGTGAATCAGTGTGTGGTTAGGTCTATATATTTTCAACTCCCGAAAAGTAACTTTGGTCCAAAATCCCCGGTTTTGTGTAATTTTAGCTCTTTTGTGCTATTTCACCAATAATTTATTTGCCTTATTTATTTTATTTCGTACTTTGAAAATAATTATATATCACCTCAAATTTCTCCCAAAATAAAAAATATTTCATTCCTCGAAATTGAACACACATTCACACACAAAAATAGTATAAGCATCTACACTGAGATTACATAAAAAACAAATTACTAGCATGAGTAATTTGTTACATTCTCAAACAAGTGAGGCCATTCTTACCGCATCGTTGCTCCAACTCCCAAGTAGCTTCTTCTCTTCGCTTCCTGCTCCACTGAACCATAACCAAATGAATCATCTTGTTCTTGAGTCGTTTCTCCTTCCTGTCTAAGATCTGGACTGGATACTTGTCTAAGATCTGGACTGGATACTCGACATGGCTCAAAGTATGATCTAACTTCACTTCATCGACCCCCAAATCATTGGATGGATCTGGCCTATACTTCAGCAATATGGATACATGAAACATAACATGAATCGCTAACGACATAGGCAGCAATTATAAATGATATGTCAATGTGCCAGTCCTATCAACAATCTCATACGGTCCGATGTAGCGATGATCCAAGTTTCCCTTGAGTCCAAATGGAGAAAATTTCAGGAAAACTCGATTTCCTACCTGAAATTCTAAAGGCCTATGCCTTTCATTCGCATAACTGGCTTGGCGAACATGGGCTTCTTTTCTTGACCAAATCAACCTGATGTGTAAGCGGCCGTCTTTCCCCGACTTCTTCCCAACATATCAATGATCTTCACTTTTCTACCATACAGTGCTTCAAACGGTAACATCATGATAGTCACTTTATTGTACGAGAATTCCACCAAGACAAGGATTCCTGTCAACCACCACGGAAATCCATCACCATCGTTTGTAATATGTCTTCGAGCATCTTAACGATCCTCTCCGAATGACCAGCTGTATGGGGATGATAAACAGTGTTCATGTCCAATTTCGAACCCAATGCTGATTGCAAGTTCTTCCAAAATTTAGAAGTAAATCTAGGATCTCTATCAGACATTAAGTCATTGGCACACCATACAATATCACCACATGATAAGATCATGTCAGGTCTTAGTGAATGAAATAAACTAACTTAGACAGTCTATCAATCATCACCCAAATCACATCATAACCCCGATTAGAACGAGGTAAGGGTGTCACAAAATTCATAACATGTTCTCATTTCAATGGATGCACTTCTAAACCCTACAACGTACCCACCAGGTCTCATTCTATCAGTATTGACCTGCTAGCAATTCAAATATTGAGCAACGAATTCAAAAATATCACCTTTAATATCTTCCCACCAAAATTGATGCAAAGATCCGCTCTAATATCAGATATGATCTGTGGTTCAACTTGAATAGAAGAACCGATAAAATATTCATCACCTGGCATAATCCGCCATCCTGAAGTTCCCAAATGCTCATGAAATTTTAAAATATTCAGAGATGTCAGAATCGTATTCTGTGCTTTTCTACTGAGGGCATCTGCAACAAGATTCACTCGTTCTAGTTGATACTGAATATTACAATCAAACTCCTTGAGAATCCATCCACCGACGATGCTCAAGTTTATATTAGACTGTGTGAAAATATACTGCAATATTTTGTGGTCGGTGTAAACAACAAACTCTTCACTGTAAGGATAATGACACCAAATCTTTAGCACAAAAATAATGACAGCTAACTCTAAATCATGAACTGGATAATGAGTCTCATGAGACTTCAAGTGACTAGAAGACATAGTACACTGACTATGCATCTAAACACACTAAACCACCTAAGCTTGCAGGAAATGCCAAATCTGAAAAAATGGTAAACGTTTCCTTCAGCAATAGGAAACTGGACTCATAATATTTATTCCACATAAATCTCTGATCCTGTTAGAGTAGATGCCCAACTAGCCAACTTGTGGCGTGTGGGTTTTCATTGACTCTTGTACAAACGATCCTTATATATGATATTCGCATTCTTTTTATGGCATTCTTTACTTTCATTATGTGTGTAATGATTTACAATTGTGTTGAGTAAAGACCTAGATTACACTAAAGCGTATGTTAGATGTGATAGTGGGTATGACGGCTATCATGAAACACATCTAATAGTCGCTGTGTATTCTGAACATGTTCCTAGTCGATTGGGCCGTCAAAATGAGGATAAGGCCGCCCGAGTTCGAGACTAGTATCTGCGATGCGAAGTACCATATTTGCATATTGCATATCACCTAGGATTGGACCTAAATCCATGCTTGGCAACCCCGGATCACATAGCTCTCGGTTATCGATCATCCCTGTTATATATATTTGTCGAATCCGTGAATTTTAAATTTGATTTAAAATTATTGAGACCAAATTTCAAATTTAAAATCCCTTATTTTAAATATATATCAAGATTAAAGTATCATGATTAAATTGAAGGAACTTAGGTTATTGATAATTATGAGGACATGTGACAAAACGTAATCTAAGAGAGTCCTTGTAGATCGGCTTAAAAATGACTTGTACTGGCTAGTCTTACTGAGGGGTGTTGCTTTGTATTAGAAAGTTGGTTTTTAAGTGGGTCTTAGCCCCTCCAATGATCTGGAAGCACTCTTAGAGAATGTTAGTCCATGACTTCTAAATTGATTATAAAACAAAAGTTTATTCGATAAAATCATGAAGGTAAGGGAATTTAAATATTGTTTAATATCTCCTACCTTCCATCAACAATGGGTGTACGTCGATACTATCCGCATACACAACCGACTCATATTATTGGGGGGTTCTGTATGCCGGAAAGCTGTGCATGTCATTGACACTTGTTGTGAGTTGGATGGAATTCCCATGACGTTGACTCATATTATTGGGGATGTTATGATGACCGTCCATTACAACTCAACATTGATGGGCTATCTTGACATGTGATAGTAATCAGCGTCATATTATTGGCCCTTACTGGACGTGAGGTAAATACATAGAGGTTGCACCTGGGCTCTACCTTTTGAGGATCATGGTTGACTGATATTATTCGGGGCCGTGATTTCTTGATTGGACTCTTTGTGCCCACTCAGGAAACTGGATTTCTCGATTTCATTAGAGGGTGGTGAAATCGTTAAAATAGTGGGAGTGTTATTCATAAAACTAAATGATCTTGTTTTGTGTCTTAGCGTGTTTCATGAATAGTCTGTAATGCATGTCTGTTTTTTCTTTCAGTATAAACTGCTATCATCATGTCTTCGATTAAAAATCCACTTGCTGCTATACTGGATAGCAACAAGTTCACTGGCACAAACTACCAAGATTGGCTTCGAAACCTCAAGATTGTCTTGGCTTTGGAGAAACTTCTATACATGCTAGAGAAGAGCCCTCCTAAGGAAGGCCTATGCCAATGCGAGTCCTGAGGAGCTGGAAAAATTTGAAAAATGGTGGGATGATGAGCTGAAAACACGATGCTATATGATGGCATCTATGTCCAACTAATTGCAGCGATGATTCGAGGAGATGGGGTATGCTGCTGCCATCACCTTCACCTCAAGAAGCTGTATGGGGAGAACTCTCGGACTGAGAGATTCACCACTGTCAAGGAGTCATGACGAGCCACATGCGTGAGGGGACTTCGATCCACGAGCACGGGGTCCGTATGATTGGGCTCATTGAAAAGATAGTGGGCTCGAAATCACGCTTCCACGTGAGCTGTCTGTGGATCTGCTTCTTCTCTCCCTCCCTGCTGCGTTGGACCCCTTTGTGGTCAAATTCAATATGAACAAGCTAGATGCCACCCTTGAAGAAATGGTAAACATGCTTGTCGTGTTTGAGGGGATCATAAAGAAGGACAAGCCCATCCTCCTTTTGGGCTATTCTTCCTCTGCGAAGAAGGGGCCCAAACGCAATGGTAAGAAGTGTTCTGCAAGGAGGAAAAGCCCGTCAAGAAGCTCAAGGCAAGGGCTCCAAAGCCGAACAAATCTGAGGATATTTTCCATCACTGCCACAAACCTGGGCATTGGAGGAGGAACTGTCGGGATACCTCGAGCAGTTGCGAACTGCAAAGGGATATTCTATTTTTAAATAAACATGTCTCTAAATTCAACTTCTTGGGTACTTGATACCGGATGTGGATCTCATATCTGCAATGATTTGCAGGTGATGACAAGAAGTCGACGTCTTAGAGAGGGTGAGACCCACTTGAGGCTTGGCAATGGAGCAAGGGTTGCTGCAGTAGCTATAGGGTATATTGTTTTATTTCTGTCTTCAGATTTTAAGTTGTTGCTACGAGGCGTTTTATTTGTTCCTGAGTTAATTAAAAACATTATTTCTATTCCTATGCTTGATAGAGATGGATATTCTTGTATGTTTGCTAATTCGATTTGCAATATTTACAAGAATGAATGTTAATTGGAATTGGGAACACATAAACGATTTGTACACCTTAAAATTAAAAGACGTTCCAACTCGCGATGTCGAAACACACACAACAACGATTAAATGGAAACACGATAACTTAAACCCAGCACAACTTTGGCACGCTAGGCTAGGTCACATTTCCCTAAGCAGGATGAACAAGTTGATTAGGAGTGAACTGTTTGATCTGTCAGACATCAACTCCCTACCGACTTGTGAGTCCTGTCTGAAAGGAAAAATGACCAAGCAACCCTTCAAGGGCAAGGGTGAACGTGCCCAAGGCCTATTGGATTTGATCCATACTGATGTGTGCGGCCCATTTAGTATCGGTACTAAATACGGCTACACATACTTCATCACCTTTACCGATGATCACTCTAGGTGTGGGTACTTGTACTTAATGAAGCACAAGTCTGAATCCTTTGAAAGGTTCAAAGAATTCAAGGCTGAAGTAGAAAATCAGTTAGGCAAAAGTATTAAGGCACTTCGATCTGATCGAGGTGGCGAATACTTGAGTACTGAGTTTCAAGATTATCTAAAGGAGAATGGGATTCTCTCAAAGTGGACCCCTCCGGCCACACCACAGCTCAATGGTGTAGCGGAGCGTCGTAATCGGACCTTGTTGGACATGGTTCGATCTATGATGAGCTTCACTGAGCTTCCGACCTCGTTTTGGGGCTTCGCGCTCGAAACGGCGGTAATGTTGTTGAACAATGTCCACACCAAGGCAGTGGATAAAACTCCGTATGAGATATGGATGGGCAAACCGCCCAAGTACTCATATATGAGGATTTGGGGATGTCCTGCTTACGTGAAGCAGACAGTGGGAGATAAGCTGGATACGAGATCCATCTTATGCTACTTCATTGGCTATCCAAAGAATTCCATTGGATACATTTTCTACTGTCCCAGCGAGACAAAAATACTTGTCTCTAGGAATGCCACCTATATGGAAAGGGAATTTCTACTTGATAGAAATGGCAAGATAGTAGAACTCGAAGAGGTTCGAGAACCAATTGAAGTACCAAGTGAATCTCCCACACTTACTGAGCCAGTATCAGATATGGTCGCACCTAGGAGATCCGATAGGATTCCTAGAGCTCCGGACAGATATGGTTTTCTCCTTGAAGATGATCAAGGTGATCAATTTGTTGGATCTGATCCAAGAACTTTCAAGGAGGCAATTTCTGATGCTGATTCTAACTTATGGCTTGAAGCAATGCAGTCTGAGTTTGACTCAATGCATGCTAACCAAGTTTGGAATCTTGTTAAAAAAATTGTTTTTCACATCATAACATTGGAAACTGAGTCGATCGGTCCGATTTGATCGGCGATCGGAGTTGCGATGAAGTCACAGCGATAGATATCGTCATTTGGACCCGGGCCCGTTGGACCGGCCCAAGTCTACCTTAAGTCTATTTAATGATGATTAATAGACTTAATGAAAAAACACTTCATAATTAACTCTACACATTACACTCCAAAAACCCTAAGTGTGCGCCGCCCTCTCCTCCCTCGATCACGCCGCCGCCGCCGCCCAACTTCGCCGGAATTTCGTTCCGGCCTAGTTTTTCGTGGAGGATCCGATCGTGCTGATCTCGTCAGGACTTCTAGTGCAGTCTGACGAAGGAGCCTCGAGTCTGGTCGTGGACCGGATTGACGAATCTACCGCAATCAACCGAGAAGCGCCGGGTTCTTGAAACACCGGTTGGAGCCAGGCACAAGTGCCAGACAGGTGACTTGCTAAACACCCTATGTATGTTGATACGTAGATTTGTTTGAATACTCGTATTGATCGCATCCCGGATAAAATTTTTGTCTTCCGCTGCCTGCCGGGGTGCGGATCCGGACCAATCCCAACAGATCCTTCATGGTTAACTGAATCATAGGTGTAGCTATCTTAGAAAATCCATCAGTAAATCACCTATAGTAGCCGGCCAACCCCAAGAAACTACAAATCTTGGAGATATTTATAGGTCGTGACTAGTTTACAGCAGCTTCCACCTTGCTGGGATCAACAAATAAACCCTGAGCTGATATAGCATGGCTCAGAAACACAACTCTGTCCAATCAAAACTCGCACTTAGAAAATTTGGCACACAACTATGAGTTTCTAATAGTCTTAAGGACTAATCTCAAGTGCTCTCTATGATCTCACTTAGTTCTATAGTAAACCAAGATATCATCGATGAACACAATAGCAAACGGTTTATAAAATCTCGGAAGACCTTGTTCATAAAATCCATAAAGACAGCTGGAGAATTCGTCAAACAAAAAGGTTCTAAAAGGAATTCGTAATGACCATACCTCGTCCCGAAAGGCTATCTTGGAAATATCCTCATCCCAGATTCTGAGCTGATGATAACAGAAATATTGATCAATTCTGGAAGGTTGTTGGATCTGTTTATACAGATCAGAATCTGAATTTTGATTAACACAAAATCTGTTATTATTCTACTAACATTTTACGTGTGATGTGCAGTGCACTTGATTAAGAAGACGGGGAGGTATCCAGACTGGAACAGTAAGGTTACACCCAAGTTGGAACAGTTGAAGATATCTACGCTGGAACAGTGAGGGGACGCCCGAGCTGCAACAGCACAAGACGAATAGGGTGCAGGGCACGTCAAGCTGGTTCACCAGCTTGGTACAAGAGCAGTGCAGCGATCAAGAGCAAGTGCAGATCAGCAGTTGAAGTGCAGAACGGTGATCAAGTGCAGTTCAACTACAGATCAATTGCAGTTCACATGCGCAGTGATCAAGTACAGGTCGGATCACTAAGCGCAAAAATAATCAGTTCATCATAGGGATCTCAGTCCTTGGGTAGACTGAATCAGAACTGATTAACGTATCCCAAAAAAGAAGGGATACAATCAGTGGTCTGGATACAGTTCTACGAGGATAAGGTTTAAAGTATCCTCGGATAACTGGCTCAATCAACCAGTGAAAGAAAGGTGTGCTTGTTGATGGTTTGGATGAGGTGTCTGAATGGACCAAGAGAACAAGCAAGTAACACAGTTGCTCTTGACGAGAAGAATAGAACCAAGCTGGTTAAGGACAAACCAGCTCGACCTGAAGAAGGCCAACTCGGAGAAGAGAAAATCGGATCGGGAGATCTGGTCAAGCTAGATGCTTACGAGAGAGATGAGGCAGCTGGCCGTATGATATTTGTGAGAAGTTTGACGAGCTCGAGGTAGCCTCATAGATACAGATGGAGGAAGACTCCTGTAGTGGAAAAAGTAACCAGCTAGGAAGGAAACCAGCTGGGAAACAAGCTCAGAGCCGGCAATGCCTTCGTGTAATGAACAAGCCAGCTCGATGCAAAGTAACCAGCTGGTTAAGTTCAAACGAGCCTGGCAAGAAGAGAAGTGGCCAAGAGCAAGAAAGAACAGAACAAGAGCAGCTGCGAACAAGAGCATATGACAAGAGCAAATTAGAAATCAGCTCAAGAGTAGTTGCGAACAAGAGCAGTAGAGTTGAAGAAGCAACCAGCTCGAAGAAAGGACCAGCTCAGTGCAAACCAGAACAAAGATAAGCTGGCAAGCTGGTTAAGGTTAACCAGTCCGGATAGCATGACATATGCTACCAAATCTACGAGCAAAGCGATTTGAATACAAGACTATACAAGGATTGCTTTTCAGTATTCAAATCGATTTTCTTGTGTTGTCTTCTCAAGTACAGTATTCACGTGCTTAAAGTGAAGAAAATCCTGCAGCACATTAAAAGACAAAGGATGCAAAGTACAACAGTGTCAGAAGACTTTCAACGGCTACTACTTTGTGTCCAACGTATAAATCTCCGTGTCAGGCTATATATATCAAGAGCAGAGCACAAGCAGAACAAGTAGAGAGCGCGAGAAGATCGAAGTCGATATAGTGTTGTGCAAATCTAAAACAGAAGAACGCACAACACAAGCTCTGGGAAGACATTGGAGAAACCAGCTCGGACAGGAGCACTTACCAGTGTGTGAGATTTTATCTTCGAGAGATTGAGCGTACACTGTAAATCTCATGCACGATTCACTCACATATATTTGAGAGAGCTAATTAGATTAGCTGAGTGAATCAAAAACAAAAAACGACTTCCATTGTGGTCTTTGGACATAGACGTTAAAAATGTCTATGTTGTCTTTCGCACTGAGACGTTAAAGAAGTGTGTGTAGCCTTTCTCACTGAGGCATGAAATAAGTGAAGTTAGACTCACGCAGCTTACGGGCTGGTGTACAGTGGTGGCTAGGAGTTCTTGTGGCTGTTGGTCATAGGATCGGGTTGCAAAGGGACCGCTGTATCAAAGTATTCTAGTGGATCCTTCCCGTTTGTGAAAGAAGGGGATACGTAGGAGATTCAACTCTGAACTTCCATAAACAAATCGCATCGTATCATTTTACAGCTTTCGGCATTTACATTCATATGCATTGCATATTTAACAACTGCGATTAAAACTATAAATAAGCTTTCGGTTATAAGAGTTCAGTTTGAGTTATTTCCGCATGATTTTACTTCATTACTCAATCTGTATCTTGGTGCACTTAATATTCAAGAACACTGAGCTATTGCAGCTCAAGTTTTATATAAACTAGATCGCATATGTTGAACCAACTCGCAGAGCCGCTGGTATGTTTCTTGCGCGATCTGGTTACGTGTTGCGTGCTACTTTCATATTTCAAAACTTTAAATTGCACGTAACTTAAGGGTTCGGTGTCTTAGGTTGTGTGAGAGCCTACGTGAGTTGTGTGAGAACTCACGAACACCCCATGTTTTTTGATCCCAACAATTGGTATCAGAGCGCTTTTGCGATCTGGTACCCCGTGTATCGGGACCAACAAATGCACAGCTGAACCCTGCAACTGATCAAACAGATCATCGATTCATGGAAAAGGATATTTGTTATTATCGTTTTATTCAACTGTTTGAAATTGATACACATCCTAATCATCCCGTCTTTCTTCTTGACGAACAAAATTGGAGCTCCCTCGATCTAATATAACCTTTACCCAAGAGATCTCACAATTGATCCTTGATTTCTCTCAACTCCGCTGGTGCCTATATAGTGCTCTCAATATTGTAGTAGTAACTAGCATTAAATAAACGCCGAAATCTATTTACCTTCTCGAGGGGAAACCTAGAATCTCATCGGGAAAATACATCAGGGAAATACTTGACAATGGGAATGTCACAAACCTCCAATCTAAGTTAAGGTGTTTTATCTAGAGCATATATCATGAATTCAGAGTTTTCAAGTGACAATAAGCCAAACATTTCTAGGGTTGAGACTAGTGGGATCTTAGATCAGAAATCATTAACATAAAAATTCAACTTCTAACCAAACTGAGTACTAAAGCTTATCACACCATGGAAGCAGTCAACTGTAGCTCTATAACTTGCCAAAACATCCACTACCAAAATACAGTCAATATCCCACATCTCCAGCTTAATCAAATTTGTCATCAAAAGATTCACGTCAAACATGATCGTACAGTTCAGAACTATTTCTCGAGAAAACAAACCCACTGGTCAGAATAGACATATACAACATCATATAACTGAGTAGTATCAATCTCATTCTCACAAATAAAAAGATCAGACAGAAAATAATGTGATGCTTCTGTGTCAAATAAACTCGTGCAGGATAATAAAAAATAAAACATGTACCTGCAATAACTCCTTCTGGTGCATCACTAGTATGCTCTCGTATCAAGCATGCAAAAAGTTAGCTGAGGTCCAGAGAACTATGGCTGAGAAGAACCTTTGAACCGTGAGTAACCATGCTACTGAAAGGATACTCGAGGTTGCGGAAAGCTCGACTACTTGTTGTGACTGAGCAGGAGTGTACGATGGAAGATCCTCTAGACTGACCCTATTGTGACAGAAAGAAACGCTGACTCCATGTAGTAATGCTCATACTGTCCACAAAAATTGCAGATCTCTTGCACTTCAGTACAATGACTATTCGGATGCCTACCTATACATTGACCACAAAATTCTTTCCTCGGACTACCTTCACTAGATTTTTCGGAACTAAAGGAACTAGAACTGACTTCTTATTGAACTACTTCCCCTTAGACTTAAGTCTCTGATGAATAGACTGTTGTGGCACCTGAGGAGGATGGAAAGAATACATTCTGCAAGGTACAGAATGAAAACACTGAGAACCTAGAGCTGAAATTGAGACTGCCTACTCTGCAAGTCCTCCTCGTATCAATCGTCTTGTTCACGGAATCAGCATACGTAGAAGGGAAACCGACCAATAACAAAATTGGGACTCATACCCCCCAAGAATTTATTCCGTTTCGCCATTTCCTGACTAGCAATGTGAGGCACATAAGAGAGTAAATAAGAGAACTGCCGAGCATATTCCACCACTTTTATATTTTCCTGCACCAGGTGGTTAAACTCATACTACCTAGCATTATAATAGGACTTAGGGATATACTCATTTTAAATACTGAATAGAAGCTCTCCAAAGAAATAACTTCCCTTATCTCTTCCATAGCTCTAGAAGTACTTTTCCACCATCTATATGTATGCTCTCCTAACTGAAAGGTCGTCAAACTCAATTTCGATCATCATCATACTTAACTCTGTCAAACAGACCTTCCATATTCTCCAACCATCCCTCGGCCATCAAACCTCCCTTAGTACCCGAGAAACTCGTGTGGTTCATCCTCTGAAATATAGTCAAGACTAGTCCCATCTCATCAACCTGGTGAGCCAGCTGCTGTCAGGCCTCATGCTCTAAACAGAGTAAAATCATACAAACACATGCGGAAGCTATCAAAAAGTGGGTAAAATTTTCGCTTTTGGCCTGACGGTTTAAAACAATATAATTTAAAATAATGCGATACTCAAAATAGATATCCCAGTTTAATAAAAACAACCAACGGTATAGCATAACAGCATCAACACAATATCATGTACCAGACTCCAACTACGGGGTACAACAACGAAGCACAGGGCATCCCCCTGGCTGACTGATACATATATAATAAATATGCTATACGCAAATGGACACGCTAGCCACCTCCTGGGGCACCACCAGCTGGGTTAAAACCACGACCAGCTGTAAAACCTGGGTTCCCTGAAAACAACACAAAAAAGGAAACAAACCAAGCCCCAGAGGGACATGGGATCAAACCCCAGTACGGAGAGCAACAGATAAAGCTAAAAGAATGCATAAGATAAAAATGCAGATGCTATCATGAGACAAATCAACAACAGCAATACAAGATACGAACAATGGCTGCAACAACAATATGAATGCAATATGGGAATGCATGTATGCATAAATAGAGCAGCTAAACAATCAACAGAAATCACGTATGCAAACAGCAACATCCACGGCATTGCACAACAGCCATCTAGCATTCAATCTCATGCCAATTCCCAGCTATATCAAGCTCAGATCCGTACCTTATACTTTTGTGCAACAATTACTACAAAAAAGGCCCGAGAGATCTGGATAGCAACCTGCTAAATACACAACACACAGATCTCAAAAGATGCACAAAACTCACGGCCAATTACAGAAGCTCACGGCTGGGAGCCACGCTCAACCAACACAATTACTACCAACACAACTTACTGGAAGCTAATTCACAACTAGAAACGAGATCTCAAAGCTAAAACCCAAATAGCTACCTGCGCGCAAAAACACACTGCCGGAGATAGCAGCTTCGTGATCTCTCTCCAGCGAACGCTAGCCTCCAAAAGTGGTATGGAATAATAGAGCTTCGCAAGAGAAGTGCAACGCTACCTCAATTATCAAAAACAACGGCCGGAATCGACGGGAACCACCGGATAAAATCAATGGTGAATAGTGCTCTAGGGTTCGAGACACATTGAACGAATGTCGGGGAAAATATTCTAAGTATGGGATCTGATATCTCAAATCGAAGACCAAGTCTCTCTATAAATACATCTCGCAAAAGTTGGAAACTTGGTTTAGAATATCCACCGACAAAACCAGCAGGCACCAACAATCAATTACAACCAGCAGATGCAAAGAAACCAGCTGCCGCAATCTCAAACAATGACAAATCAAAACAACGTCGAAGAGCACTACCAAACGACTGGTTCTAGACCAAAAGCTGTACAACCAGACAACTGTGGTTTAGAATATCCACCGACAAAACCAGCAGGCACCAACAATCAATTACAACCAGCAGATGCAAAGAAACCAGCTGCCGCAATCTCAAACAATGCAAATCAAAACAACGTCGAAGAGCACTACCAACGACTGGTTCTAGACCAAAAGCTGTACAACCAGACAACTGTTTAAACATCGTGGGAATTCACCAAAAGCTGGTACCAGCTGCAACATATAAAACGCAGCGTTGCAACTAAACAAAACGGCGTCGCACCGCTGACGTCATCAAATCTGGTCGACAACTCTCGCGCGATACCAGCTGCAAGCTACAAGAAAACCAGACGCGAGCTACAGTAGCGCATAAATCTCTCGCAGCTGGACATCCAGACGCAACATCCAAACGATGACGTTTTCTTCTCGCGCTACAGTGATGTTGACCCACGTTGACATCTGCTTCGACTGAACAACCAGCAGGAACACACGCGACCAGATCTCACACTAGCGCTACACCAAAACGACGTCGCTCCAACTTATCGAAACACTGTCGTTTTGCCCTCAACTTACAAAACAACGGCTGGATACAACACGCTACCAGCTCTTACTTAACACAAAAGCATCCAGCTTTTACTAAAATGACGGCGTTTAGGAATCTCGCGCCAAACCATGCTACGGCTGGATTTATCACCGACCAGCACTCGCCATAAAAACCAGCTTTCACCAAAACCAGCTTTCAAACCCAAAAACACGAAAACTTACAGAATTGTTCCAAATGCTATTTCAAACCCAAAAATGCAAACCAAACATACAAACAGAGATCTAAACCACCAGAAATCTCTAAAAACCGATCCATTCTAACAATTAAATCTTAAACACAATTCCAGGTCTCACATTTCTCCCTCACTAAAAAGGATTTCGTCCCCGAAATCAAACAACAATTCTGGCACAACAACACAACAGCAGAAACCAAACAACAGCTCGCCTAACACAAGGCCAAGCGTTCAAGATAACTGAGCAAACATATAACAATAACTAGGGAAGGAAACACAACCAAAAGCTACAAAATACTGGAATTTAGCTCAACAGCTACTCAAACAGATGCGGCCACTCGTGCTGCATCTTTTCTTCCAGCTCCCAAGTAGCTTCTTCCCTTCCATGTTTGCTCCACTGCACCATTACCAACGGAATGGTCTTATTTCTCAGCTGTTTCTCTTTTCTGCCAAGGATCTGCAAAGGATATTCCTGATAGCTCAACGACTGATCTAGCTCCACCTCGTCAGTTCCAAGAACATGAGACGGATCTGGCTCATACTTCCTCAACATGGAAACATGGAAGAAGTCATGAAGAGAAGACAACTCTGGCGGCAACAACAGCCGATACGCTAAAGGGCCAATCCTCTCAACAATCTCATACGGTCCGACGTAACGAGGGGCTAACTTTCCCTTGCGTCCAAATCGCATCACACTACGAAACGGAGAAACTTTGAGAAATACACGATCACCAACCTGAAACTCAAGAGGTCGACGCCTCTTATTCGCATAACTGGCTTGGCGATCTTGGGCAGCTTTCATCCGCTGTCTAATAAGATCCACATGATCTTTCATTTGCTGCACAAAGTCAGGGGCAGATAGCGGCTTCTCCCCCACTTCTTTCCAACATACCGGCGATCTGCACTTCCTGCCATACAAAGCCTCAAAAGGCGCCATACCAATCGTCATTTGGTAGCTGTTATTATACGAAAACTCAACCAAAGACAACGCGTCTTGCCAGCTACCTCCGAAATCCAACACAACAGCACGCAGCATATCCTCTAACGTCTGGATAGTTCACTCAGATTGGCCATCTATCTGGGGGTGATACGCGGTGCTCATAGCCAATCTGGTACCCAAAACTGTTTGAAAACTCTTCCAAAACCTGGAATTAAACCTCAGATCTCGGTCAGAAACGATTGAAACAGGCACACCATGTAGTCTAACAACAAAATCAACGTACAGCTTCGCCATCTTCTTCAACGAGAAGGTCATCCCATAGGGAATGAAGTGTGCACACTTTGACAGTCGGTCTATAACCACCCAAATAGCATCGCATCCTCTACTGGAACGAGGCAGATGCGTCACAAAATCCATATCAATGTGCTCCCAATTCCATTGGGGCACCTCCAAACTCTGCAACAGACCACCAGGTCTCATCCTTTCGGCCTTAACCATCTGACAGTTCAAACAACGAGCAACAAAACCAGCAACATCGCTCTTTAGGCCAGCCCACCAAAAATGCGGCTTCAAAGCATGGTACATCTTCCGTGCACCAGGATGAACACTATGTCTGCTACAGTGCGCTTCCCGAAGGATCTCCTCCTTCAAATCAATCAAATTGGGCACAACCAACCTGCCCCGGAAACGCAAACAACCATCGGACGAGACAGAATAGTCCTCAAGTTCGCCAGCCCTGACCTTCAACTCCAACTTCAACTCGTGGATAGACGGATCAGTCCTCTGAGCTGCTCGAATGGTAGAAACAATCTGCGGCTCCACTTGGAAAGAAGAAACCACCACATAATCCTCAGCCGGATAAAATCTCCAACCCGTAGTGTTAAGATGCTCCTGATCCTTAGAGATGTACAACGACGCAAGCATCTCACTAGACTTCCTGCTCAAAGCATCGGCCACCACGTTCGACTTCCCAGGCTGGTACTTAATCTCACAATCAAAGTCCTTTAGCAGCTCCATCCACCGACGTTGTCTCATATTCAGGTCAGGTTGCGAAAACAGATACTGTAAACTCTTGTGGTCGGAGTACACCACAAACTGCTCGCCATACAGGTAGTGACGCCAGATATTTAACGCAAAGACCACTGCTGCTAACTCCAAATCATGGACGGGGTAACGAGTCTCGTGCGGTTTCAACTGCCGCGAGGCATACGCAATGACTCGACCATTTTGCATCAACACACAACCCAATACATTGAGCGAAGCGTCAGAACAAACAACAAAACCACCTGAACCAGACGACAGAGCCAACACAGGCGCAGTAGTAAACTTTTCCTTGAGCAGTTGAAAAGCATTCTCGCACTGCTCAGTCCAAACAAACCTCTTGTCCTTCTGAGTTAATTGAGTCATCGGCTTTGCTATACTTGAGAATCCATCAATGAAGCGACGAAAATAGCCAGCCAGACCCAAGAAACTACGAAACTCGGAAACATTCCTGGGACGCTCCCAGTTCAGAACAACATCAACGTTGATAGGATCCACCGAAATCCCCTCGACTGAAATCACATGCCCCAAGAATATGACGCGATCCAACCAGAACTCACACTTGGAGAACTTTGCATACAACTGCTGGTCTCTCAGCGTCTGAAGGACAATACGCAAATGCTCCTTGTGCTCCAAAGGAGTCTTTGAATAGACTAAGATTTCGTCGATGAACACGATCACAAACTGCCGATAAACTCGCGGAAAACTCGGTTCATCAAATCCATAAAGGCTGCAGGCGCGTTGGTCAAACCAAAAGGCATCACCAAAAACTCAAAATGTCTGTACCTCGTACGAAAAGCAGTCTTCGCGACATCTTGCTCTCTCACTCTCAGCTGATGGTACCCGGAACGAAGATCAATCTTTGAATACACCGCAGATCCTTGCAACTGATCGAACAGATCATCGATTCTCGGCAACAGGTACTTGTTCTTGACAGTGGCTTTATTCAACTGGCGAAAATCAATGCACATCCGCATTGAGCCATCCTTCTTCTTCACAAACAGTATGGGCGCTCCCCACGGTGACATACTAGGTCGAATAAAACCTTTCTCCAGCAAATCATCTAACTGTACCTTGAGTTCTCTCAACTCCGCAGGCGCCAGACGATAAGGAGCACGTGAAATCGGAGCTGTGCCAGGCACCAGCTCTATGCTGAAGTCAATCTCCCGCCTCGGAGGAAAACCAGGAATCTCCTCTGGAAACACATCCGGGAAATGTCGCACTACGGGAACGTCGCTAAGCTGAACGCGGGAAGAAGAAGACGCATCCAAATCATAGATCATAAATCCAGCATTCCCCAAAGACAACAAGCTAAACATCTCCATTGCTGAGACCAACGGGATATTCGATCTAGAATCCTGGCCGTAGAAGTCCCACTTCTCGCCAGATATAGGCCTAAAACGTACAATCCCATGGAAGCAATCCACGGATGCCCTATAGTTGGACAGCACATCCATCCCAACTATGCAATCGAAATTCCAAAGCATCAAACGGATCAAGTTCGCTAACAGGACATGCTCGCCAAACCGCAACACGCCATCCAACAAAACCTCCTGGGAGAACAGGCTCACACCACCAGGGGTAGAAACAGAAACAGCATCGCGCAAAGGAACGGTACACAGACCATGCTCAACAATAAATGAATCAGAAATAAACAAATGCGATGCACCTGTGTCAAACAACACACGAGCAGGAAAGTCAAAGACAATACATGTACCTCCAATCACCCGGCTCGGTGTCTCCTTGGCCTGCTCCCTTGTGATGGCGTTAACCTGAGCATGCTGGGGTCCTGAGAGAAAGGCTGAGACGCCTGTCCAAAGCACGAAGGGCCAGGCTGCTGAACGGCCTAAACTGAGTCTCCACCCAAACGGGACTGCTGAAACTGCTGAGAACGGCCCCTAGACTGACCTCCATGACCCTGAGGCTGGGCCGCGGTCTGCTGTGTGGAAGGATGCTTTCCACCACAAAAGCCACAAAACTCATCCCGAGAACCACTGCTACTCGAGCTGCCCGAACCAGAAGAGCCAGAACCCGACTTCTTCTTGAACTGCTGACCGTGGGGTCGAAACCTCTGACGGTCAGACTGCTGAGCCACCTGTGGCTGCTGCTGCTGCTGCTGGGGCTGATAGGCTGACTGGGAGGACTGAGAAGACTGTGCTCCCTGAATAGCAGGACGACCACCCTGCGGTGCCTGCTGCCGATGAGCACGACGGCTACGCAAACCTTCCTCAATGTCAATGGCACTGTCCACAGCCTCAGCGTAAGTCTTGGGCTTACTAGTCAAAACCATCTGATACAACTCTTCATTCAAACCCTCAAGAAATCGAGTCCGCTTGGCCCTCTCCCGGCCAAAAACATGGGGAACGTATGCCAACAGAGAAGAGAACTTCCTAGCATACCCCCGAACAATCATGGAACCCTGCTCCAGATGGTCGAACTCCCGTTCCCGGGCGTTCACATAAGATTCAGGCACATACTCCTGCCGGAAGGTCTCGCAAAAACTGTTCCAAGAGATCCCGACATCGGTCTCCTCCAAAGTACTAGAAGCGCCTCGCCACCAGCGCTCCGCGGCCTTCCTAAGCAGTAGAATCACTAAACTTAAACGGAGCTCATCATCATACTGACATCGATCGAAAAGAAAGATGACGTTTTGGAGCCACGAGTTCGCATCCTCACTGGACTCATCACCATTGAAGACTGGAGGGTTCATCCTCTGAAACCGAGCGATCACTATGTCCATCCTCTCTACCGAAGGCGTCGTAGCCGCAACCTCTTCTTCCTCACTAATCTCACGAGTCTGAGTACGAGCACTATACCGATCCTCATTTTGTCCTCTTGATTTCTGAAACTGCCCCCTACCTCTACCATGACGTCTAGGCGGCATCTACGAAAACACTCAACAGGATCAAGCACAACAGAACAGATACGGCATAGATAGCATATAACACAGAAATATGCAGCACGTAGTCACATAGTCAAGCACACGCAACACACAACAGTGTGCCTAGACTCGAGTGTGATCAAGAAATTGAGCTTATCCCAGCTTAAGCTCTGATACCAAAAATGTCAGGCCTCGTGCTCTAAATAGAGTAAATCATACAAACACATGCGGAAGCTATCAAAAAGCGGGTAAAATTTTCGCTTTTGGCCTGACGGTTTTAAACAATATAATTTAAAATAATGCGATACTCAAAATAGATATCCCAGTTTAATAAAAACAAACAACGATATAGCATAACAGCATCAACACAATATCATGTACCAGACTCCAACTACGGGGTACAACAACGAAGCACAGGGCATCCCCCTGGCTGACTGATACATATATAATAAATATGCTATACGCAACTGGGACACGCTAGCCACCTCCTGGGGCACCACCAGCTGGGTTAAAACCACGACCAGCTGTAAAACCTGGGTTCCCTGAAAACAACACAAACAAGGAAACAAACCAAGCCCCAGAGGGACATGGGATCAAACCCCAGTACGGAGAGCAACAAATAAAGATAAAAGATTGCATAAGATAAAATGCAGATGCTATGCATGAGACATCGGATAACAACGAAAGGCTCAACCAACGAGGGAGCTAAGGAACTCAAGCACAGCTCCAAGAATCTGCAACAACAGTGGCCACGGGGTGTGTTCACAGTGTGGTAATGAGCCACTCGCCATGATACTACACCCGAATACCAGATGCAACCAAATAACTCAACCTGCCGTTGCCTCGCCCATGAACTGTGGTAGTTAACCACTCGGCGCATGGTGGCCAACGATCCCAGCAGGGAGATGAGAGTGCGGTATCGCCGCTCGCCCTCGCATCCTGGTAAGAATCAACAACAGCAATACAAGATACGAACAATGGCTGCAACAACAATATGAATGCAATATGGGAATGCATGTATGCATAAATAGAGCAGCTAAACAATCAACAGAAATCACGTATGCACACAGCAACATCCACGGCATTGCACAACAGCCATCTAGCATTCAATCTCACGCCAATTCCCATCTAGCATTAAAAGTGAGTAAAAATTTTGTTTTAGGGCCTCTAAAGAAAACAACTAGTATAAAATGCAAATATTCAAAATATAGAACCTAGTCTATCAAGAAAAAAAAGATATTTTAAAATCATGTGTCATACACATTGTTGAGTTAAGAGTGCATGGATGCTGCGACAAGTATTGAGATGGGTGACTTCCTGGGAAGTTCTTGTACGTCAAACTGCTGACGTTACGTTGCTTGATCTAGTTGCCATGTGGGCTGAAAAGTGAGTTGTCAGATCTTAACGGGTAATACTATCTCTATTGGGGATAGGACCGATGGTAGGGGAAGGGTAAGACTGATCTCTAAGGGAATTGAGACAGCACCAACAGTTAGACACGTACCCTCCTCGGACTCATGGGCCTAACAGTCCGACCCTAGCGCACATAATAGGTGCACTCTGTGCTGTCACATATAAGGAATAAAGTTGCACATTGGCTAACAGCTATAGCTTTTGACCTAATAGTAAGTGTTTGATTCTAACAATTGGTATCAGAGCGAAGTAGGGGTTCGAGTCTCCCAAGAAGAAATTTCTATGCTTCTTGGGGGGGATTGTTGAGTTAAGAGTGCATGTATGAGAGCAATATTAGGATGGGTGATCTCCTGGGAGTTCTCGTACGTCAAACTGTTGACGTTGCCCCGTTTGATCTAATTGACCATGTAGGCTGTAAAAGTGTGTTTCCAGATCTTAACGTGTAATACTATCTCTGCTGGAGATAGGACCGACGGTAAGGAAAGGGTAAAACTGATCTCTAAGAGATTGAGATAGCACCAGCAGTTAGAGACGCACCCTCCTTGGACTCATGGGCCTAACAGCCTGATCCTAACGTACATAATAGGTGCACTCTGCACTGTCACATTATAAGGAAATAAAGTTGCATATTTAATGGCTATAGCTTTGACCTAGTGGTAATCGCTTGATCCTAACACACATGCAGAGCTAGTTCAGCTCGCAGTTAATACAAAAAGGTAAGAAATAAACATCATATATATATATATATATACAAATTTGATACAGTGGGCACCCTGTGGGCACCGGGGTGACGTGGCAGCACCAGGAAGTGTCACGTCACCCTGATGCCCACAAGGTGCCCACAAATGGTGCCCACTGTATCATCTCTTTATATATATATATACACACATCTGGTACACTCGATCAATTCCCTAAGGGACTCCACTAGCTCAAACTCCTCCTGGTGCAGTTGTGCCACCTAGACAATCTGCAACGATCGTCGACATGACCAAAGCAGTCCCAATGGAATAGGGTCAACCCCCAATATGAAAAACGGATACAACAGAAATCATAGAGAAATATGATATATGTTGTGCAATGTGTGTCTGGTAACAACTGAAAAAAAGGTATCAAAATCAGATTCTAAATGAATCCAACAATAGTAGTGGCTACAAAAGCGAGAGTTGGGATCTACCCGAGTCATCTCAATGAAATTAACGTAGCTATTCTAACTCATCAGCACCAACCGTAATAACCACATCATCGAGATTTTTGGAGCTACCCGGGCCATCTCAATACGCTCATCGTGAGTGTGCTACTCAATGCATCACTCCACGATGCTACAAAGTAGTCTCAGAATGTTCACTCAACTATATCCAAGGGACTCAAGACTCCACATGAATGCATATGCTCGATGCCATGATATATAAGTATCTCCACATAATCATCTAACATAAACAAACAAAAACATGTAGCATTCAAAGTACATAAATCATATTTCAACTCATATAAAAGTTGTAAGTACATGTTCAATCCATACCTCGAAGTATTTAATCAAATACCCAGTTGAACACATGCATCGAAACCGACTACAAACAATGTCACTGCAACAGTAATCGAGACTTTAAATGCTCATAACTCGCTCAAACAACACCAAAATCAACGATTCTTGTCTCAAAATGAAGCTAAGGAGAAGAACTATAACTTACAACCAAAACGACGACAACAATCGATGACATTCGGCAAAAAAATGTGCGCCACCTCCAGCCGATCTCCCTCCTTCGACCACCTAAGACTGTGAAACTGGTCGGAAAATGTCAATCTTGAAGAGACGAACATGTTGGTACCAACGACGGTCTTATTAGGTTTATCATTCGTCGGAAATCGTGATTTGAAGTTTCCAAGCGATGTGCGCGCGCTTTGTGGAGAATCAGTGTGCGTCTCGATCTATGTATATTTTCGTATCCCAAAAGTAAATTTGGACCAAAAGCCTAGTTTTTTGCATTTATTGTTCTTTTGTGCTATTTCGACTATAATATGTATTTTATATCATTACAAACTCGAACTCCGAACAAAATCATAATTCATTAATTCTAGCAAAATAACTGGATAATTAATATGAGATACAGTAATTCTCGAAAATATTAGTTTGAACTTTTAATCTTGCTCCTGGTTTTATTCTAATATTTTTAAAGGTTTCCACGTAAAGATTTAGATGTTTATTTTGATTATCCAATTTTATATTTTTATATCAAGATGATGCACATGAGACTAGGGTTGGTTCGGTACGGTATACCGAATTTTTCAAATCATACCGTATACCGTACCGAAAATTTCGATATTGAAAAAAATGATACCGATATCATACCGAAAAATCGGAATACCAAAAACTGCAGTATTAAAAAATGATATCGATACCGATTTACCGAAAACCGATTTTACCGAAATTATGTATCGATATTTCGATATATACCGAAATATATATGTATACCGAAATATATATTAATATATATGTATCGGTATTTCAGTATACCGAAAATACCGAAATTTTTTAAATTTATACAGATACCGTTACCAAAATTGTCGGTACGGTATCATACCGAAAATTTCGGTATACCGAATTTTGCGATATTTTCGATAAAATTCGGTTCGATAAGCACGATATACCGATATTTTCGGTATTTTTCCCACCCCTACATGAGACCGACAAGAGTTCTTCCTTAATAATTAATAAGAAAACAAAGCAAAGCTTTATTTTATAGTTGTATTGCAATTGAGAGCTAAAATGAAAAAATCTGATACGGAGACTTAAACAAAAAAATGTAACTATGTTAAAGGAATTTAGGTTTATTTACCCTATAAACAAATAGTTGGATGCACATTAATTGCATGTCATGAGATGCCCGAGCCGGCATCACACTATGATTCTTCCGCCATTGTGGCCGTTAATTTCAATTTGACGTAATGGGCGATTGATTCATATGGTTTGAATGTTGTTAATTGGGTTATAGAAATCTACCCAGTAATTTTCTAAAACGAGAATAAGATTTTTTAAATAGGACTGCAGATAAGGATTAAAACCCTCGTCCAATTTATTTAAAAATTAAGACTAATATTTTTAAACTTATTCATATACAAAATTTGGAGGAACAAACGATATAAAACTAAATGAAATTAACTCCAAATTCCAAATATGTGTATAGAATATGACTACCCATATTTACTTGGCAAGAAAACCTGAGATAAGGTCATAGATTAATCATGCAAAACCCACACCTGAGTTAACCCAACATAATAAACAAAGAAAAAAAGAAAAAGGAATCAGCTACCTCTGAAAATCAAGAAAGTAGAATAATCATGTTTCAACCCAAAAGACATTAGAAACAATGGCCAATTTTTTATACAAACGTGGCTGCCACCATCCATATGGCTTAGTTACTTGGAGGAAAGAATAGTAGCAACGAGCTGGGGGAAGGGGTTGGGGTGACAGCCCCTGCAGATGAATAAAATCAACTCCTCTAAGTACATCGAAACACCTCACCTCACTTCGATCTCACTCTGTTTCTGCATTTTCGAATCCCCCCATGGGAAAGGGGAGTAAAATGGACGACCAAGATGTTGTACGAATAGCTACTCTTGATGTAAAAATCGTAACTATTTAATTCAACTAACATGCTTACATGAGCACGTCGTGTTGTTTTTTGTAATAGTGGAACAAGTGTTTCTTCCTAACACAATCCAAGGTCCAAAGCAAGTTAAGAAGACTGGATCCGAAATCAAGAAATGGACCGTTTTGAAATTGTAATTCACTGACCGATTAACCCCAAGGAAGTGAATTAAAAATACTTCTAAATCTGGATTACATACATGCTTAATTCATAACACACGAATCAAGACAAACGTTAAGGGGAACAGGTCCTGCGGCAAAATAGCTCGACGCAGGGATGATAAAAAGCTTTGAACACCTCTCATTCTTATTACTTTTTCAACGAAAAAATTGAAAATAAGAAGGTAACCTTATTCAAAACCCCAGTTATGACATCCCTTCGCTGACAGTTACAACGAATCTATAGAGGGTGCTATTTGGCTCCCCATAAAGCTATTTCAAAAATACAGCTTAGCAATATATCTTTAAGCTAGACTAGAGGTGTTCCCGAAAGAAACCAAATCCAAAAACACAAGCCACAGGCCATCAGACCACAGCTCAAGTAATTACCTAAATAAATACCTCACTTGAGGCCGACTGAGAGCAAAAATAAACCAAAAATAACGCTGGGCGGTAGCTTCTCTGTTCGCATACTCTAATACTATTCCTTCACGAGTTCCCTCAACGATAACCTACTTTCCTTTAAACTTATGGTTCCACCAATCCACAGTCGCCCCAACAAACATGTTTAGAATTCATCAATTTCATATGCAACAATTGATACTTCCTAAAACTTGAAAAATTATAAAATCAGCATGCAAAAGTATATGCATACAATTCAGATATGTGCAACATACAAATCTTCATGATATCAAATACAGCATTCTTTTGATTTTATCGAGTTTAGCAAATGAAGAGTCCAGGACTCCTCTGTCACAGAAAACAAAGATGACTTCATAAGTTTTCACACAAAGGCATCCTATACCTTACAAGCAAAGATAGAAATATTTTCCCCTGAAATTAATCCTTAAAATAGATACCACAAAGAACAGATCATGATTCTTGAATCACCATTTTCGAATAGGTAATCCATCCAAAAAGCAATGAAAAAACATATATACCGTAACTGTACACCCAACAAATAATCATCCAAATCAAATCCATCCATTGGAAAACAAAGAATAACATACAACAGAAAACCCAATTGAAACATTCATAGAATTCTAATTCACCTCAGACCCCAACACGACACTTTTTCGGTCCACCAGTTAACGTCCCAGTGGTCCCATTGCTCGGAAATCCGACTGACAAATCCCCGCAAAAGACCTTCAGAAACCTTCTCCTAGTCCTCCACGCCTTCGCCTCGAACTCAACTCTAGAAACCATTCTCAAATTGAACCCTACATTCCCCTTATTCCTCTCATTATTGATCTCGTTCACAGCCGAGCTACTCACAAAACTATTGGCAGCCGCGAAATTCGCGGTCAGAGGAGTATCACTTTTCGTGCCCTGCGAAAACGGAGAGACATTGGTCTCTGCCAGCGAACTGGATTGGTAGTAGAAGTAGGCATCGATTTGATCATACGAGAGGGTCATCTTCTTGTTAGGGTTTCTCACGGTCAGGCGAACCTCGGAGGTGAATGAAACAAGCGAGTTGTTGGAGAAAGTAAGATTGGAGACGGAGGAGGAGTCGACCCGGAACTCGGGGAGCTCGGGGCGGAGGACGAGCCAGACGATCAAGGTGATGGTGCCCAAGATGACGACAAGGGCGATGACGAAGGCGAAGACGCGGCGGAGAAAAGTGGCGCGGCGGGCGGAGTAATTGTCTGGCTGGTAATTTTGCTGGTAATAGGGGTTGTTAGAGTAATGATAGGGGTCGGAAGGCGGAGCTGGGGCGGCGTAAGGATAGGCGGTGCCGGAGGGGGGCGGATTGGCCGCGTAACCGTTGCCGTTATGGTTTGGGGCTGGGTAGCCTGTGACGGGTCTACTAGGGTCAGCCATATGGGATCCCACAGAAAATTCTGGTGCACGCTCAGTGTGCGTATTTGTGCGTGTAAGTTGCAGAGAAGTGGCTAGATTATGGGAGTAGTGGCATTGACTCTTGTTTTGAAGAATTTATATGTAATGTGCATCGCGAATGTGTGTCCTCTCCCCCTTAAGCAAATGACTGCGTCACAAACCGTGTTACAGTCATAGAGACAGATCATATTTTTTTAAAAAGAATGTAACTACTTTTTACTGCAAATGATTGGATTAAATAATCTATGTGACATATATCACAGATGAACCAATTGATATAACAGTTAGTGACAATTCTTTGTGTGTCTCTCTAAAAAAAATATATAGCTTTATAGTAATTTCTCGGCCTTCATTATTACAATTGCGCCTTTTTATAATATTCATGATCTCATTCCCGATACGAGTCTAACACCCAATATCATCCAATTTCCCCCAAGAGCAATATTTTTTTTAACAAGCACTTCATATATTTTATCTTTTGTATAATAATACTATCAAATATTTTTATTTGATGGTACCAACCATAGAGTTTCCAAGACATGATCATTTCTCATTAATACATACCCTCCTGACACTGGTTCATACTGATCGAACCATTTCTTCGTAACGTCTTGTGTCACGTTACTCCTGAGTTCATAATCCACGTGTTACAAACTTTTGTCTGTCTTTCGCAACTTACGCTGATTCGTTGAATAATATTTCACTGTTGTATGTAGTATTTGCTACATTTCTTTGAGAATTCTTCTCAATACTCCTTGTATACTCTTTCTTGAAGTGTCCTCTACCGTCATATTTATATCATTACATGTTTTTCTTCTTACTTCTTAATGTTGATCTACCATGCTTGTGACTCCTATTGAAGTCACGCTCCATTAATCGTCCTCTTATCGTCGATAAAGCATCTGCTTTCTTTGAAGTTTTCAATCTATCTTTGTTATTTTTGCATCGACTTTCTTAAGGATCGTGCTTAAAACATCACCAAAGTATAAAACTCCCATAAGGATATCGTGGGTTATATTGACGATAAGTTGATTATAAGAATCTGTTGGATTCTGAAATAGAAGATCCACGCATTTTTTCCTCTATCACATGCCTCATAAACGTTGAGTTGTGCGAATAAAGTATTTAGTGTAATGATATGGTAGATCAACGATAAGAATTCCATCATCCGAAAAGGATAAAACTTTCTCTTTGTGATAATCTTGTTGTGTAGTGACTTAACCTTGTACTTGTCAAAGTATCACAAACAAATTTCGCTGATTTTATATCAGAGATACTCGAAAAAACTTCATATCCTATAACCAAGTGTGTATTGAAAATAACATCACCATTCATCTAATCTACTTTTCATCGTTCGAGAATTCCTTCGATCTATCTCCAATAGCAGTCAAACAACGTTCTTTTATTAAAATTTCTCGTATCTTCAATTTCCACAACATAAATTGCTTCCATTGAACTTTTGAATCTTTTTATTTTCTGCCACTTTGTCCATAATAATTATCCGAACTTATCGAAAGTTGTTTTTCGATGTGGAAGAAGAGTCAAAGTTGCAATCATATTGCACAGAAAGTCATAAGAAATTTTACACCAAGGCTTTGATACCACTTCTTATTTAAAGGTGCGTTATCTTGAGATAGAAATATAAAAGTGGAGAATAAAAAAAGATACCGAAAGTTTTATGTAGAAAACCTCTAAAAATTAGTAGAGTATTAACCATTGGCGAGATGAAAGATTCCACTATAATATTTTACAGAATTACCCTATCTTACTGTATTTAAAAGAGACACACTCTCTTAATATAGAAGAAACTTATCACACAAATATTATGAAATACACTCAAATATTTTTGAATACTTTAGAGAAGTAGGAAACACTTTAATGAAGGTTTATTCTGAAAATGATGAACTCGATTTATAGATCTCTTATCGGCCTTAAAAATTGATGAAGGTTCAAAGTGTGTTATTTCACAGTATTAACTTAGTATGTGTAACACTCGAAAATTTTCCTACCTAAATCGCATGCCTTAGTATTTTGTTTCTATTCGTAGAATTAATTTTATTTCATGATTTACCATGAGATTTATTTGAATGATTTAAAGATGATTTCTTTTAAAATTTTAGTTTAGATGTTTCGAGGCCGGACAAGAGGAGACGGGAACACCGAGGTAAAGTCGATTTAGTTAACCCTGAGATCACTCCCTATGCCTTAGAAGTTTTTTTTATATAGTGATAAATTTTAAAAGGTTAGTTATTCGTTTGAATATCTTCAAAGTTAGAAACTTTTGTGAGATTAGGGAGTTCATTCATTAATTAATTTTAAAGTAAGTAGTACTTTTATTAGTGAATGACAACTTTTATACACCTATATTCTACCAATAAAATCAAGACTTCCCTCCCAAATATGGTGGTAGAAAGCCAAGACAGCTCTCGCATGCTTTTATGAAAGATAAA
Organism: Dorcoceras hygrometricum; assembly: GCA_001598015.1. Taxonomy (NCBI): domain Eukaryota; kingdom Viridiplantae; phylum Streptophyta; class Magnoliopsida; order Lamiales; family Gesneriaceae; genus Dorcoceras; species Dorcoceras hygrometricum. Next base: position 548,514 of record KV011870.1, read on the forward strand.
CAGTACAGTCCTAAGTATTATAAGCCCATTCTCAAGGCAAAAATACTATTAATCAGAGCATATCAGATCACAATGCACACACAGATCACACACATATCAGGATTCACATACTGGTAGATCTGTTTCAGTTATCCAAGTATGGGTCCCAAAGGGTCTAATCAAACCTGGACCCAAGTAAAACAAAAGGGTACCAAATGTTGCTTCTTTTGTGATTGCAGGTACCACAAATCTTAGGACAGAAGCAGACTACATGGTACTTGGATAGTGGATGTGAGAGACACATGACATGTGACCCAAAGCTTTTAACAAATATAAAGACATGCAGTGGACCTAAGAACACATTTGGTGACAATTCAAATGCTAATGCTATGGGTAAGGGTAAGCTTACCCATCTACTGTAAATGTTGTTCTTTTAGTTGATAATTTATGCTATAATTTAATTAGCATCAGTCAGCTGTGTGATAGTAATTATTCTGTCAATTTTCAAAAGCATACATGCACAGTTCAGAATCCGAAGGTCTGATCGTGTTAGTAAGATATAATCGGGGAAAACCTACAAGGTTGAATGATCAGATCAGCCGCATTCTGAGAAAACTTGCTTAGTAGCTAACTCTTCTAAGAGCTGGCTATGGCATCAGCGGATGAATCATTTAAATTTCAAAACTCTTGCAAATCTGAGTACGCGTGAGTTAGTTACTACTTTGCGAAAAATAAAATTTTCAAAAGACAAGATTTGTGCTTTTCAGCTGGGAAAGTATATCAAATACACTTTTAAAAATAAAGGAGTAACAAACCTCCTGAATTTGGAACTTTTACACATGGATCGTTTTGGCCCTATACCCATCACCAGCTTAGGGGAAATGAAATACGCCCTTGTTGACGTTGATGGTTTTTTCAGAAACCAGGCGTCAGCACTCATTATGAAGCATATCCCCTTGGACCTGATCTTCAGTGGCATAGAAATCACCCACCTAGGAAGTTCATAGGTAACAATACTTCACCTGTTCGCACACGAGGCCAACTTATGCACGAATATTTCAAGTCAGCATTCATTTCTCATATAGAACCTAAGCTGATTGATGAGGCCTTAGGTAGAAGCAATGCAGGAGGAATTAAATCAATTTGAAAAAAATTAAAGTTCGGAAACTAGTTCCTAGGCCATCTAATCACTCATTGATAGGTACGAAATAGGTCTTTAGGAATAAATTAATGAAGATGGGATTTTTATTAGAAACAAAGCTAGGTCGGTATCACAAGGTTTTAGACAAATAGAAGGAATACATTTTGATGAAACCTTTGCTCCTGTAGCTAGATTAGAAGCCATACGTATTTTCTTGCATATGCTTCATTTAAAGACTTTGAAGTCTTTTAGATGGATGTAAAGAGTGCCTTATTAAATAACATCTTGACTGAGGAAATGTATGTCGCACAACCTTCTGGCTTCACAAATCATAATATCCAGATCATGTTTACAAACTGGATAGAGCTCTACATGAGTTTAAGCAAGCACCCAGAGCTTGGTATGATACATTGTCCAAATTTTTGTTAGAGCATGATTTTGTTATTGGCACACTCTATAAGAAATTGTTTAAATTTGAAACTGCTCATGTATTTTTAGTCCAAATTTATGTTTATGATATAATTTTTGGATATACTTGTTGGGGATCCGGATCCG